>ML675646.1:821623-839876 GCA_007922155.1 Mesoclemmys tuberculata | reverse complement strand
TTGCTACGGGGAGGCGGGCCGTCGCTATGGGGCAGAGGCCGTTGCTATGGGGCGGTCCCGGCTCCCCCCGCTCTCACCGCCTGCGGCCGGTCGAACTTAGCGAGGCGGAAGGTCTCCGGGGCGGGCCGGCTCCCCGGCGGCAGCGCCCGGCACAGCGCCCCGATGGCCGCCGGCAGCGCCCCCGCCCGGCCCGACCACATCCCGCTCCCGCGCCGCGCGCCGGCCTCCCTCCGCTCGAACGGCGCTACTGCGCCTGCGCAAACGGGACCCTCCTCCCAGGGCGCATGGGCGGGGGGAGGGTGCGCGGCGCGCGCGTGCGCCAAGGAGGGGACTGAGGAAGCCGAGCGCCCTGGCGCTGCCCTTCTGGGAGCACGTGGCCGCGTGCTGCGCCGGGGGGCGGGGCGTCGGCTCGGAGGGCGGGGACAGGAGAAGGCAGGCCCAGACCCAGGCTCTGGCTTAGCCCAGCCCAGCCCTTCTTGGCCAGGGCTGGCTCGCCCCTGTCCACGCCCGCCTCCCGCCCCACTGGCAGGAGGCACCTACCCCAGGTAGAACGGGGCTACTTAGCCTAGGGAGAACCTGGCTGGGCCCCCCTGGACAAGGGGACACGTCGCAGCCACACACGCCCTGCTGTGTTAGTACACGATTCCTTGTGTTATGCCGCCTAAGGGTGCCAGCGCAATGGCATGTGAATAGCTCTACTTAGGCCAGGGTCCCCTCGACTTCCCTGGTGCTACTTGGCCCGGTATGTTACTTACACATAGCACTGGCTGGAACATTTCAAAAGAAAGTCGCAAAACACTTAAATTTTAAACATTGTTTCCATTTTGCTGGACTCCCAAAGGGACCCCCGTCTCATCCTTTCAAAAGCGTATATAATTTTTTTAAATCAAAAACGTTTTTGGACCATGATCGGGATTTGTTGTTTATCAAAACCCTGCTTCTCGTGAAATAAAAAATGTCAGTTCGTCTATTAGTAATGGTTAGGATCAAAAATGCCCTTCAGAGTGTTGCCAAAAATATTGCTGGGGGAAAATTGGAAAAAGGCAACAGTTCTTCACAGAAATTTTCATTTAAAAAAAAAAGTTTCCAATTAAAAACGTTTTGGTCAAAAAATTTCAGCTTTACTCCTATGCAGAAGTTTGCAAGATTGGGCCTAAAAAACATGTTCTATATTAACCCCCGTTTTCTGACCCTGGTAGATATCTGGCTAAAACATGGTTTCTGTTTGGCCACATAAACTAGCAGGCTTTTAGTGAGACAAATTTAAATTGGACCTTGCAAATAAAGGCATAGTGCGGATATCTGCGAGAAAATGAGCATAACTGTATAAATGTCCAATTCCCCTCTGCCAAAAACAGCAAAACTCTGGAAACATTTCCCTTTGAACCAGCATCAGTGATCTGGGGATTGCACAGAGCTTGTTCCCCCACCTGCCACACACACACACCTCACTGAGCAGCGTGGTCACCCATTACAGGAGGCCACTCACCTCCTCACAGGAACTCGCCTAAGCACCCCTCTCTCTGCTGTTGCCTCTTCCTTATATTTGCTGTTTGCATTTCGGCTGTCCCTCCCATGTGTTGCCATGGCAGAGACACTGAGCATCCAGCAGCCCAGATCTCACTCTGGCACTGCATTGACCTCACTCTGACATCACAATGCTGGGCTCTGTGCAGGCAGGATGACATCACGGTGCTGAGATGAGACAGGAATCTGCTCCAGATAATGTTATGGGGGATCCCCAATAATAGCAGCTCTGGTGGCAGACTCACAGTCTTAGCCCCCTTCCGGCACAAGCCCAGGGGAGAAAGGACCGGCACACTTTGCTCACATGAGACCTAAGGCTGCTTTACAGATGCCCAGGTCCAAGACCTCGTGCGATAAGCAGGAAGAACTGGACGGGACACTCAGAAATTAGCAGAGTCTGATCTAGTAGGGCCACAACTGAAATTTGAGTGGGGGAATGCTTGTCCACATGCCGGTACAATCCCTAAAGGGAAGACAAGGCAGAGGGAGCATTTTACGTCAATGGGATTTACAAAGTCAGTAAGACACAATGGGACAGCAACGCGAGCACGGGTGGGAAAATACTTTGAACAAAGCAGAAAACTGCAGTGGGATAGACTGAGCAAAAGTGAAAACTTAAACACCCTACTGCGGCAACTTTTAAAAGAGCTTCTGGAGTTCTAAGGCTAGAGTGATGTGGGAGATTTTTGCTGCAACTGGGCTTTCACTTTTGAGTTTCCTCTCCATGTACATCAGCAAACTTAACACAGAGGGAAGCTGATCTTCTGTCAGGGTTGGTATTGCCAGAATACTTCTGCATGCAATAGAGCTGTCTGCCCACTCGGGGTCAGGATTGTTGCAGGCAAAACAAGCTCTAGAGAGCAGCAGTACCCAACCCAGCCAAACTCCACTTCTGCACCTAATGGAGTCTGAGATCCCTAACTAACAGTAGGGCAGCGTCCTGATGGCTGTGCTGGGGTTGTCATGACACAAAGATAGACCATGTGGGCATCAGACAGAGGGTCTGGCAGAGACCTGGCTGGGTGAGCAACGATCAGAGGTGCCAACACTGCGAGAACCCGAGGTTGAGAATTACTGCCACGGAGTTGCAGGTCATTGCGCTCTGTGTGAGCTGCACGGCATGATAACTCACTTTTGAAACTAGAACAGATGGTGGACAACTGAGTCCCACCAGCTCTCCATGCAGTTAACACATGAATTAGCCCATATTGTGGCTGGAGAGCTATGCTGAGTTCTTTCAGCAGAAATAACCTTAGCTCTGTCCTTCAGTGACACAGTTTCCCGCCTTCTTTCCTTTTGCATATCCTTCAACCTGTAGTCATACAGCTGAGTGGGAAGGATGGCTAGAGAATGAGGCACTGGACTGAGACTCAGAAGACCTGGCTGAGCCCCAGCTTTCTTGTGTGACTTTGGGCAAGTCCTGTAATCACCCTGTGTCTCACTTCTCCATCTGTAAAGTGGACTTCGCAGTCCCTGCTCTCACAGGTGTGCTGTGAGGATACAATCCAGGAAGGACTGTGAGGTTCTCAGATACTATGGTGAAGAGGGCTATATACATACATACATCAAAAAGAGACTCAAGATTTGAAGAATGGTTCTGGGCCCATCTCCTGAACCTCGATGCCTTTTTGTGTTGAAGCCTCTGCTTACCAGGGTGACACACAAATGTAGAGCCAGACATCCACCTTGAGAGAGCTGACTTCAAAGCCCTTCAGGCCAGCATCATCACACAGACAGGTCTCATGTGGTGGCCTCAGGAGATGTGAGGAGCTCTGCTTTCTCCAGAAAGCTTGGGGAAAGATCTCGAGGACAGGGAGAGATCTCTATACTACCTCTAAGACTCTAGAACTCTGAACATCACTGTGTCTCATTTCACCTCTTCCAGGCAGGTCCAATCACAAAAGACGATGGTCTCCATGCACCAAGCGAAGGCACCAAAGCTAATAATGTGGACAGGGAACTCGACGCTTCAGGTAAACACTGAGACCACGGGCGCTGTCAGCAAAGCATTGAGACAATCAACTGAGCACCAAAGGAATATCAACCTTCAAGGGTAATGGCCAGGCCAACAATCTAGGGGCCAGCAAAATCGCAGACATACGAGAACTGCAGTGGCTGAAAACCCTCCTCTTCTCGCAGGCACCGACCGCTCAGGGACATAGCTAAAAGGAAACTGGCGCTGAGAGGAGGCACGCCAGGGAACTGCAAGGGAGCAGGGCAAGCCAAACAAAAGCCACTATCACCCTCTAAATCAAAACCCCAGGTTGCAGGAAGCTGGCGCCAACCTGACAGGGTGCAGCTCTGACCCAGGGAGTGCTCCTTAGCTGAACACAATCAGAAAGAAGTGACTGAGGGAGCTGGAGCAGTGGCTGTTGGACCAGAACCTGGGACCCAGGAGCCTCAGTCCCTGCCCAACCGCCAATGCTTCATGGGGTAGAAATTATAAGACCCAGGGGGCTTCTGAACCATCTGCCACTGGAGACCTGAGTGTGGGTGTTTTGTGTGACGATACCATCAGAGAAGCAGGGTTCAGTCCCAGCAGAAATAGGGAGCCCAGCCTTGGTCATGCTCAAAATGAGATGCAAGACACGTTTTCTCATTCAGTCTTTCATCTAAGTACATTCGGTCTTCAGGCTACTCTCGGGAAAGCCATGTCGGCTGCTGCAGGAGGCCTCTGGCCCACGTTCCAGTTCTGAAGAAGCCGTTTGGTACCTAAAGAGCACCCGATTATTACAGCGATAAAGATGTCTCACAGCCGTAATGAAATAAATGTGCATCATGGTCTCCTGCTGCAGCTTTCCGGTTACCAGCGATCTCTGCCCTGGTGGTTAAGAGGAATGTGGCTCCCTGACCTCATGCTCTGCACTGCCCCAGCCACAGATCTGGAGCCAGCTGAGTCCTGACACGGGAGCACGTTGCTCCCACACCTTGCCAGCACGCCACCTGGCAAGAGGGATTTCGTAACAAGCCAAGCACCGCATCACTATCAGCATCAAAACTGCTCATGTGAGGATTGGCCTCCTGCCGGAGTTTGTATAGCACGTGGAAGGGGTCGCCCTCAGTGGAGGCCAGATGCACTTATCTGGATTAGGAGTATTATGTAACGGTTGGGATATTATTACAGCCCGAGCACCAGGGTTGGTGCCACACACCCCTCACCACAACTCCGCTGCTGTCATGCCCTCAGAGAAAGGGTTTGGTGGCTCAGACGTTTCCACTCACTCGACATTCTGAGGATATTAGAAAAGGGCTCTCCAGCCCACCGTTTACTCCTCGATCTGCACTGATGGAAAGACAAAGGAAGTGTGCAGCTCTGGCTGTCATTATCTGCAGCACTGCTGTAGGGCAAGGCAGCCTCAGGGAGAAATTAGAGCCGTGTGTAACATGAGGCAGAGCTGCTTTATAAACGGCGATTGCGAACGCTAGTGGGACAATCAATAATTCAGGGTATAGCCCCTGGAGGAGGAGGATGTGTCTGAGAACATTTAAGCCCTGTGTACACTTTAGAAAGCCCCCAGGTGCTTAATTGAAAGTGCTGAAGTTGCTAGGCAACGGGAGTTCAGGACAGCCTCTGTTCTCAGCTCCCTTTCCCTCCCTGTGTGGTACAGCGGAGCCTGACGTTTGCAGTGACGTCTCAGAAGCAATTTGTCCAGCGGCAGTGAGTTTGGTACCATCTAGTCACCAAGGAGGTGAGAGGCAGTTGTACTAGACAGCAGACAAGCACAGTGCATGCTTCCCTCTTTCTACACACCCTCCTCCAGGAGGGGAAATATCCCTTTCAAATATGACTGTTTTCAAATCAGGAAACTGAGGCACAGAGGGAGGAAGTGACTTGCCCTCATGACAGCTAGTGGAGCTGGAAATTGAATGCTGGTCTTCTGTTGCCTAGGCCAATGCCATAGCGACCTAGCCATTCTCCCTGTGTCCTGCAGCTGCTGGCATCTCACTGTCAGCCTTTCCATGGACTTTGTGATGGGCTAATCTCACCCTGTGCTTTGGGATGTAACAGCAGGTGACTCACAAAGGTGAAGGCAGGGCCTGCGGAAGGGATGGGGGGTTGGGCGTTAGAAAGGCTAACGGAGGGAACTGGGAAATGAAAATGTTATATTTAGATTAGGCCCCGAGAGGAAAAGCATGGGGAGGGTAGAGCTGAAAACAGGAAAGGATGAAACAGAGAATAGCGAGGCATTGCATTTGTATGACGTCTGCTTAAAATCTAATTTAGTTTTACCTGCCAGTAAAAATCTAACCTCTGAGCTCCAGAAATATTAGTCTGGTGCTTTGTGCAGTCAGGAAGTAAGGAACTTTTGTCACGTAATCTGCAGACTGTTCTGCCTCCTCGTTCATCTTCTTGCTGGAACATTCCTCCAGCTCATCAGTCTACATTTTCCCTTTCTTCATGTCATTGCATTACTTGCCATGTCAGCAATGTGTATACATTAAGTAAAGCTGGCGAGGTGACTCCCGGAACTAATAGCTAGATCCTGCATGGCTGAAGTCAGTGGGAACTTTGCCAGACTACAGGATCGGACCCCTAAATTCCAGGTGTGATCTGACCATCGCTGTACAGAAAGGGATTGTTTCCACTAGCCTTTCTTTGCAGCAAACTCCTCTCAGCTGTGTTGTCCGCTACCACACCAACATTCGTTTCACCATGACTACTCACAGGCTTTTCATACAAAGTTATGTGTCTTCTCCACAAACAGCTGTTTCCTCAGATGACCTTGGCCCTTTTGCCATTAGCTCATCTTTCCAGCCTGAGTCTCATTCTCTGCTCCTGCTTCTAGTTTCCCTCATCAATGCTGCTTGTGCCCCTCAACCCCGACCTGCAGCCCCTCCTAGTCTTGCAGACGGAAGGCAGGCCCCGTCTCGGCTGTGATCTGTCTAAGATGCCAGATAACGCAGTTGTTATAGAGGTGCCAATCACAGCCACAGAGCTCAGGCTGAGTGTTGAAGCAGGGACGCGCCCTCTGTGGTCTGTATGAATATTATGCCGTGTCTGCCACCACATCACAGGTCTTGCTCTCTGAACACAGCACGAATTTCCTGGGAATTTCCGGGTAAATAATTAGTTCATTAATTCATAATTAGGTTCAGTTTTAGTAATTGAGTTTAAAATTAATTTTTAAGTGGGTCCTTTGGGGACAATAGCAGCCAGGCTTAGTCCCAAACGATCTCAGTGAGGGGATGACACAACCTCCTCAAACTTCCTGGGTAGCTAAGACTCACTGGAATCTCACGAAGTGGCTACTCAGCCCCCTGAGATCTGCAAATAGAACAGGGCAGTTAGTTAACGCAGCCCTTCCTGGGTCTTCGTGGTGCACGTGTTCCCATTACCATACGACTGCAGAACACATCAGCCCCCTCTGATTCCATTGCACTAGGCAGGAGGGGAGGCCAGAGGGAATTTTCTTGTTCTGCATGGAAGAGCCTGAAGAGATGTCCTTTGCCGGAATCCTGGCTCAGACTTCTCGTGTCTTGGGCTTCTAGATGGACACCCAGAGGGGAAGGAAGCTATCTCTTCAAACACAAAGAGCAGCAAAAAAAGCAGCGAAGGGTATGAAATTTAATGCAAAAAACAAAAACAAAAACCCAGAAGAAATGACTGAGAAAAGAATGAAACTATGTTTCTTTCCTGCTTGAACCACATCCTCCTGGCTGCCTGCACAGGTGCTATGTTGTGGTCACACTGGACAACTGTGCCCCTGCAGCTTGCATGGTCTGGTGAGGCATGCAAGAGGACGAAGCAGGGCATACCCACTACGCATCCCATTCCAGGCATGCCCAGGGCAGCTGCCCGGCTCTCTCCAGTACCGAGAATCATAAGTTCCACAAGGCCTAGTCCAGCTCCCAGGAGCACATGCATACCGTCTAGGAGATGAAGAGTACTACTGCATTTCTTCCCCTTTTTGTTTTCCAGCACCAGAATTCCTCTCAAGCTTATTTTCTAGAACCCCCTTTCAACACTACCCCCCACTATTGATTATCGGTTTAATGGAGGGGTGTGGTGTTCTTAGGGCAGTCTGGGGAAGGCGTTGTTGGAAGGCTGGCAGCTTCCATAGGAGGGAGAGCTGAGGTTGGGGCGAATGGTCTGAGGTGAACAGTACTTGTGACAGTGGTAAGATAAAGGTGATGTTGTGGTGGGTGTCTGTTATAGACCACCAGACCAGGAGGATGAGGTAGATGAGGCTTTCTTCAGTCAACTTGGGAAAGTTTCCAGTTCACAGGACCTGATTCTCATGGGGGACTTCAATCACCCTGACATTTGCTGGAAGAGCAACACAGCAGAGCACAAACAATCCAGGAAGTTTTTGGAGAGTGTTGCAGATAACTTCCTGGTGCAAGTGCTGGAGCAACCAACTAGGGGGCCGTGCTCCTCTGGACCTGCTGCTCACAAACAGGGAAGACTTAGTAGGGGAAGTAGAAGTTGGTGGCAATCTAAGCAGCAGTGACCATGAGATGGTCGAGTTCAGGATCCTGACAAAAGGAAGAAAGGAGAACAGCAGGATACGGACCGTGGACTTCAGAAAAGCAGACTGTGACTCCCTCAGGGAGCTGATGGGCAGGATCCCCTGGGAGGCTAAAGGAGGGGGAAAGGAATCCAAGAGGGCTGGCTGTATGTTAAAGAATCCTTATTGAGGGCACAAGAACAAACCATCCCGATGTGCAGAAAGAATAGCAAGTGTGGTAGGCGACCAGCTTGGCTTAACAAAGAAGTCTTTGGTGAATTTAAACACAAAAAAGAAGCTTACAAGAAGTGGAAGCTTGGTCAGATGACTGGGGAGCATTATAAAAATACTGCTCGAACATGCAGGAATTAAATCAGAAAGGCCAAAGCGCTATTGGAGTTGCAGCTAGCAAGGGACGTGAAGGGGAACAAGAAGGGTTTCTACAGGTATGTTAGCAACAAGAGGAAGATTAGGGAAAGTGTGGGCCCCTTACAGAATGGGTGAGGCAACCTAGTGACAGAGGATGTGGAGAAAGCTGAGGTACTCAATGCCTTTTTTGCCTCTGTCTTCACAGACAAGGTCAGCTCCCAGACTACTGCACTGGGCGGCACAGAATGGGGAGGAGGTGAACATCCCACAGTGCTGCAGGAAAAGGTCCAGGACTATTTAGAAAGATTGGACATACACAAGTCCATGGGGCCAGATGCAATGCACCCGAGGGTGCTGAGGGAGTTAGCTGATGTGATTTCAGAGCCATTGGCTATTATCTTTGAAAGCTCGTGGCAACTGGAGGAGGTCCCTGATGACTGGAAAAAAGCAAATATAGTGCCCATCTTCAAGAAAGGGAAGAAAGAGGATCCAGGGAACTACAGGCTGGCCAGCTTCACCTCAATCCCTGGAAAAATCATGGAGCAGGTCCTCAAGGAATCCATTTTATGGCACTTAAAAGAAAGGAAGGTGATCAGGAGCAGTCAACATGGATTTACCAAGGGCAAGTCATACCTGACCAACCTGATTGCTTCCTATGAAGAGGTGACTGGTTCTGTGGAGGTGGGAAAGCGGTGGACGTGATATACCTTGACTTTAGCAAAGTTTTGATACGGCCTCCCACAGTATTCTTATCAGCAAGTTAAAAAAGTATGGGTTGGATGAATGGACTATAAAATGGATAGAGAACTGGCTAGAGCAAAGGGTACAACGAGTAGTGATCAATGGCTCCATGTCTAGCTGGCAGCCGGTCACAAGTGGAGTGCCCCAGAGGCCGGTTTTGTTCAACATCTTCATAAATGATCTGGAGGATGGGGTAGATTGCACCCTCAGCAAGTTTGCAGATGACACTAAGTGAGGGGGAGTGGTAGATACCCTGGAAGGAAGGGATAGGATACAGAAGGACCTAAACAAATTGTAGAATTGGGCCAAAAGAAATCTAATGAGGTTCAACAAGGACAAGTGCAGAGTCCTGCACTTAGGATGGAAGAATACCATGCACAGCTAGAGACTGGGGACCGAGGAGCTAGGCAGCAGTTCTGCAGAAAAGGACCTGGGGGTTTCAGTGGATAAGAAGCTGGATATGAGTCAGCAGTGTGATCTGGTTGCCAAGAAGGCTAATGGCATATTGGGCTGCATTAGTAAGAGCATTGCCAGCAGATCACGGGAAGTGATTATTCCCCTCTATTCGGCATTGGTGAGGCCGCATTTGGAGTATTGTGTCCAGTTTTGGGCCCCCCACTACAAAAGGATGTGGACACGTTGGAGAGAGTCCAGTGCAGGGCAACAAAAACGATCAGGGGGCTGGAGCACAAGCCTTATGAGGAGAGGCTGAAAGAACTAGGCCTGTTTAGTCTGCAGAAGAGAAGAATGAGGGGGGATTTGATAGCAGCCTTTAACTACCTGAAAGGGGGTTCCAGGGAGGATGGCGCTAGGCTGTTTTCAGTTGTGGCAGATGACAGAACAAGGAGCAACAGTCTCAAGTTGCAGTGGGGGAGGTCTAGCTTGGACATTAGGAAAAAGTTTTTCACTAGGAGGGTGGTGAAGCATTGGAATGGGTTACCTAGGGAGGGGGTGGCATCTCCATCTTTAGAGGTTTTTAAGCTGCGGCTTGACAAAACCTTTGCCGGGATGATTTAGCTGAGGATAGTCCTGCTTTGAGCAGGGGGTTGGACTAGATGACCTCCTGAGGTCCCTTCCAAGTCTAATATTCTATGATTCTATGATATGTGTCAGTTGGAGGAGCAGAGGGTGCGTACTGTGTGTGTGTGTGGGGTAGTGGGGGGCTTGTTGATAGTGGATGTGTGCCGTGGGTGGAGCAGCCGTAGCTCTTTCATCGCCAAGCTTTTTCTGCATAATAAATTTTGATCAATGTCCAATCCTCCTAAGATTGTAAAAACCATGAGATTTTAAAGCTCCTCCCCCTCCCCCTCTTCCCTGTCACCCCCTCCCCCCCCACACACAAAAATTCTGAGTTTGGAGCCTCTAGGGGAAGCTGCCCTTTGTGGGATCACTGCATGTTCATAATACTAGCTTCACTGCACAAATCCATAAACCCCTCTTGGCTGCTCAGAAGGGTAAGTCCACATGCCCTCTCTGACTCTCTGGAGGGGAGGAAATGCTTTTCTCTTCTTTCCCTCCCCCACCCCATCACTATCCTACCTCCCTCTTGGGCCCTGGCTTTCCCCCACCCGACCCAGTTTTTCACATTATCTCCCACTGCTCCTCCATCCTCTTTTTCAAGGAGGGTCCCAGAAACCATCAGCTCCAGAGAATCAAATTTAGAACTGTGCTAAGTCATGGAACACTTGCAGATCCCCACTGTGCTGTGTTGTTGTGGGTTGGAATAAGAATTAGTAGACCCCAGAACCCAAGGGGATGGCTAGAATTTCTCTCACTCCTCAGTCTCGGGGTATATTTTGTGCCTGATCTGGATTGAGTCCATGGTATTTTTTGTTGTTGTTTTTAAATTCCGGAATGGTAAAACTGTCTGAAATCTTCTTGGGAATGCAGTTTCTAATTTAGTCCAGCCCCAACTGCCTCTGACCCCAAACTTTCAACATCCAAACCAGCTTTCCCAGCATTCTCCAAAGCCTTGTGTCATGTTAATAACAATTTACTGCATTTCCCAGGACCTCGCGTGTCAGGACAAAAATGTCAGTTGTTAATGTTTCTTGCTTTTCAGGTAGGAAATCCCAAATAAATATCGGAGTCAGCCCAGATTCCACTAGTACTCCCAGCCCTGATGGGGGGTTAGAAACAGTTACCTTTCTCTCTAGCTTTAATAGCCTGCTGGGGCTGGTGGGAGAGAAATAATATTTTTACTTTTTCCACTTTCAAAAATCAGCCCATTAAAACTAGATGGTGGTGCATGGAGCCAGTCCCACTCCGCTCACTGCTTCCAAAGTCACCACCCCGTGAATCTCTTGCCCAATGAGCAGACTGGTGCCCTCCAGGCACTTGACACTTATTGGCCCCATGTTGGCATCATCAACAGTGGAGACAAGGGTCAAATAGGCCATGGAAAAAGAACCCTCCACATCTCACCTCCAAGGGGACCCTCCTGGGCAGAGCTGAGCCACATCTTCAGGGGCCAGTATGAGCGAAGCTCCCACGTCTACTGCCTGTGTTGGAGCAGCTGCGTGGATCATTCCAGGCTGACCTCTGCAGAGCCGACATTAAAAACGGCACTAGCGTAAAAAAAAAGACAGCTACCCCACTGGAAAGGCAGTTGGAGCCACATGAAAGTCACCTGTCCCTCTTTGCTGAAATAATTGCTATAAACCAGGGGGACAGTGTCTTTAGGACCTTCATTTTGCAATCAGGAACGGGAATTGCAGACGGATGCTGAAGGGAGATGGGGAAAAGGTCAACTGATGGGACATGTCCTGTTAAACTCTCCTGAAACAACTTCCCAGTGGGCCCAGACCATTGCACATCCTGGTTTTTCCGAGTATGTTTGTCTAAAGTGACACAATACAAGTATAGTGCCTTTCATGGCCCAAGACATTTTATATTTTAAATAAGGCAATTGCAGCTATTCATAATACACCCATATCAGGTCAATTGAGACATTTTGTTCAACCTGAAACATTTTATTTCTGGGCATTTTTAAAGGGCTAGATTCATTAAGTGGTCCAAGGAGGAGGTATCTGCCTTTATTCTAGTAGTTAGGTCCTCCAGCATGTGGTAGACTCAGGTTCAAATTCTCCCCTCTGCCTGATGTGGAGATGTTATGGCATGTGGGTTTCCCACCTCTCAAGAGAGGCCTTCCAACCACTGGGTCTTCTGGGGCAGGTTTCTCTCAGGGCTTCTCTACACTAGAAATACTAGAGGTGCACCTGCGCCCCTATAGTATTTCAGCACAGATGCTACCTATGTCAACGGGAGGGGTTCTCCCATCAACACAGGTAATCCACCATCCCGAGAGGCAGTAGCTAAGTCGGCGGCATAATTCTTCCATTGATTTAGCACTGTCAAAGCTAGGTATTAGGTCAGTTTAACTACGACACTCAAGGCCCAATTTAGTTTTCTAATCTAGACCAGGCCTCAGTCTCTCCTCCTACTCAGCCAGTGCAGCTTCTGCTCTCCCAGTCCCGATCCCCTTTCTCCACATGCCTCTCTCATAGCGAGGGTGACCAGATAGCCAGTGTCAAAAATCAGGACGGGGGAGAACAGGCACCCTATATAAGACAAAGCCCCAAATATCAGGACTGTCCCTATAAAAATCGGGATATCTGGTCACCTTAGTCAAAGCTACTGCCCTGCCGTTTCATTGGCTGGGTTAAGCCAATGAGATCGAAGTATACAAATGAACTGGTGGGAGGGAGCAAGTGAGGATGGGTTGACTTACCCCTGAGGTCACGATGCTCGTCTCCGGGCAGCACCACTGGGGCGGGGCGGGGGCGGCAATCCGGCGGCAATCCGGTTTTCCCAGGGTTCCGTTCCAATTGTCACAAAACCTGCAATAGATTGACCCCGAAAAGAAAAAGGCGCAACCTTGTCACCTCCATGTAACAGCAGTGCTGGCAGTGGATACTAGCTGGAGGTGGCAGCGTTGTCCTCACAGCTTTGCGGGCTGACTACACAACCATGTAACCCCACCTGTCAGAGCCATTTTTAACACACCCTAAAGGAGTCTGGCTCCCAACCACCCCACACAGGCGGAGCATTAGGAAAAGAAGCTTAGCAGGGACCAGAGAGGCTTTTGGTGCTGTCCCCCCAGCCTGCCTGCTGCAGCCTCCAGCGTTTTTGTTGGCCATCAGATATTTAGGGAGCTGAGGGGCAGCTTTTCCTCCCAGCTACCACTAGACACACCGTAAGAGTCATTCACGCCCTTGCATGGACCAGCTCCTGTGCAGAGAATGTGCGATCTAGGGGCCAGCCAGGCATGGGAAAGAGCCCTGAAGAGCTCCAAGATCTCTGGGAGGGGCTGAGGCTTTGGGGTGGAGGATCAGAAAAGAGGGGGATGGGAAGTGCCGTGGAGGAGAGACGGCATGGCTCTGTAAGACCTTGTCCATGGCCGGGGCTGCGGGGTGCCATGGTAGTGCAGACAGATCATATCCCAGTGCAAACACTGTGCAAATTGGAGCCAAAGATTTGAGAAGCCCAGCACATCCCAGTCTACCCAGGTAACGCTGCCGCACACCACACGTGTGAGAGAGGTGAAATCAGGGCCCTTATTGTACGCAACAGTGACCTCACCGGCCAGCTCAGGCCTGCCCCGTCTCTCTCTGGCCCTGCCTAACCTCAGGGTCTCCAGTCCTTAGAGCTTCCCAAGGAACCTCAGGCCTTTTGCAGGGACAGTGCCAGGCTTCTGCAGCAGTAAGAGGGATGCTGAACACAACAGGAGGGGGTCAGAAAGGCTGGCCTAGTGGTTAGGCCCTATCCTGAAGGACCTAGTTAAGTCCCTTGCTCTGCCACAGAGTCCCTGTGTGACCCTGGGCAAGTCATTTAACCTCTGTGCCTCAGTTCCCCCCTGTACAATGGGACTCTGACCCATCTGCTGATGGCGTTGGCAGCAATAAAAGCTGGATCTTTATTTTACGGGATTATCTACAGAGCTCTTAATTTTTGGTTTAAGCCTCCACCCAATAATCTGAGAACCTGTAACCACGCCGGGCCCCTTTGCTAGGCAAATCTGTACCCGCTCCCGAGCGCAGATGTTTAAACAAACACACTTTATGGGCATGGGGGAAAAAAGGGAAAGGCCGGCTTGAACTGGGACAAATATCTGCAGTCGAACACTTTCTATCGCAGGTTCTTGGGTGCACAAATCACAGTCCAGGACAGCTGGGCCCTGAATAGCTGATGCTGTTTGTTCTGCCCTCTCTCCCCCCCTTCCCCACCCTCCGCCTCTCACTCTCCGTGTGCGGGGCCCCAGCTTCCTCGCTCACAGCTGGCAGTTCCAGGAGTCCAGGAAAACTGGGGTCCCTGTTTCATAGGCAGCTCTGGGGCTGTACCAGCTGGCCTAAAATACGGATTAAAGCAACTAGGACAAGGAGGCCTTGCCAGCATCAGTTGGCTGATGCAGACGGTTGCTGTGAATCCCTCTGCCCCCACTGTAGTGCGCGCAAAATACCCTGCCTCGTCTGCTGCTGGAAACCAGTCTCTGGAAGAATCCAGATGCTGCTTTGGGCTCTCTGCTGCTGGGCTCCAGCCTCTGCTTGCCGGGAGACTCTGTTGAGCTCTGCTCACAGAAAACAATCCCTTCCAGCTCTTCACACAGATTTTTAGATACAGGTGGACTAGGAGTTTAAAGAACCCATCGGAGTCCCTGGCACACAGAAAAACATTCACAGCAGCGAATCAAAAACGTGCCATATTTCCATTTCTCTTTGCCTGTTTTCCAGAATTAGCCAGGGGCTCTTACCCCTCCTCGGCAAACATCAGTTTTCTACAGGGTGACTCTGTATCCCATCACTGTCCAGGTTCCCAACAGGGATAAACTCAAAAATTTGGGTGCAAAGTATAAAACTTAGTCAAACTATACCCTAGCATCCGCAAACTACCGGCAGTTAATCTGTAAATGAAGTCCTGCCTGATGTATCATTTTCCTGATTGAAAACGTGGTTTCCCAATGGAAGAGAAAACCACTGGGGGCGTGGCTTGGAGTGGTTTAACTAGGAGGGAAAGTCCAATCCTACCATTCCCCACAGTAGGCCCTACCTTTTGGCATCAGTCCTTATACTTTAGGCTTCTGGGTATAGGATTGGTGACACCAGTAGAGGATGCTGTGTCCAGGTTTGGTGTCGACCCTGGAAAAAGACCATTGAAAACCAGGAATGGATTCAGTAAAGAAGACTTACGTAGCTCCGTCTGTTTTGTTTATCTAAGAGATGGTGATGTGGTTATTTGATTACACAGTCAATGGGTCCAGAGACGACCCATGCCTGTCGATAGAGAGGGTAGAGTGAGGGCAGCAAAGCGGGCGGGCAGGTGACCCCACATGCACCCCATGCATTGCCTCTTATGGGTACCAACAAGGAGAAGAGATTTCTGATAGTACAAGGCTCTGTGGTGTAGCAGACGAAGGCATGACAGGATCCAATGAGGGGAAGCCAAAGCTAGACAAATTCAGACTAGAAATAAAGGGCGGGTAACTAATTAACTGTAAGGAAGGTTTTAGTGGAGCTTCCCCCTGCTCAGAGAGTCTGAGTGGTGCTCTCTCCTGCTCAGTCAGCTGAAACGGGGGGGCACTTTGTTTGCATGGGCTTTGTATTTGCAAATAAGCACACCTAGGTGCTGGGCATAATGGGAAATGGTTAGCATGGCTGGTTTTGGGCTACAAACCACTTTTGTGTTAACTGCTGGGGTAATGAAATGTTGTCCTTCAATTGTATGAACAGATGTCAGCAAAACTGTGCTTAGCCTGTTATGATAAAATACTTTACCCTAAACTAACTAGAGTGCCACAAGGGTGGCGGACAGATGTTTCAGCATTGTAAATGTGGGGGGAAGATACAATGAATCTCCTATTGGGATTGTACGAGCCCTGGGAAAGGGCTGCTCCCAGGCATGGAGTGATGCTCTCCTCCCATTGTTAAAAAGTAGAATTAACGACTCCTCTTGGAGCCTTTTTGTTTCCTGAAAACAGGGACATTGCTTCTGTGTCAGCAGGTTTCCCCATGAGCTGAAAGTCACGAAGAGCTGGATCACTGCAAGCTGAGATTCACTAAGAGCTGAACTATTAGAGAGCCTGGGAAACCTTGCCCGACAACTGACAAAGCTGAGTCGGTTGGCACCGGGGGTCAGCGGGAGCCTGGTGTGGTTGATGCCAGCCAGGTGTGGTCAGCGGGAGCAGGTGCAGTCGGCACCAGTGGTTGGCGGGAGACTGGCGCAGTCGCGCCAGCCAGTGTGGTCAGTGGCTGGGGACTTGGCAAGCCCTGGAGGTAATAGGAGACAGCTACGGAGGAGGCCTGGTCAGCCGGTGGCCAGGGAGAGTTGCAGAGGGGCAGACTGAGCCCCCAACTGGACATTGACACTACGATGGTCAGTGCAGGGAAGGCACGGAGGGGGAGGCAAAGGACACGCCCCGTACTCTGGGGTGGGCTTAGCTCATTGAGTTCATGAATCCTGTTTGCACGGTTTCCCAGACCAGGGCTGGGTTATCTCTCTTCTGTTATTAAAAGGTCACTTTCTACACTCAGACTCCGTGCTGGCGAGAGGGGAAGTGTTGCCCTTTGGGGCGCCCAGGGGATAGTGGGTGATTTCCCAGGTGACTGGGTGGGGGCTCGAGCCAGGTTGGTGGTGTACCATTGACAGGGACCCCTAGATATAGAACCCGGCCCTTGCTGCTGCCGACTCTGGCAGAAGGGTTACATAACCATTGGAACATGGAGATGGGGTGGGTGCCTTTCAGTCGAGATGGCAGGTCTCCTGCCGAGAGATCTGCCCTCGCTCAGCCATCAGTTATTGCCACTGATGCAGCAATCTGGCTGCGTTCTGCAGGAGTCAGACTAGATGTTCACAACAGTCCCTCCGTCCACAACCCCTTTCTCTGCCCTGGGGACAAGCCCTGCCCCCTGCTCTCTCCCTGGGCCTAGGACCAACATGCTGTTGAACTCACTGTGTCTCCCCCTGGCCACTGGACCATTCATTCTCTCTGCCTCCCACTGCTCTGAGCCCCATCTCTCCGCTGCCTGGGCTTTCTCGCTGCTTCATCCCTGCGTCCTATTCCTTCGTGATCGATTCCTGGGTACCAGGCTCTCCCCTCTGGGTCCTAGAGCCATTCCTGCCCCTTCCCTGAAGCTCAAAACACACTTTTTCTTTCTTCTCTGGGACCTGGGGCCTTTGTCTCTGCAGCCAGCTACCTTCAGGCCTGCTCTGCAGCAAGGCAGGCCATGCCGCCGGTTTGAAGCCAGCCAGTCCTGTTTTTGGTGACGTTTGTCCCTGTCCATACCGGACATGGCTCTGCCTGGTATCAGAGCATGCCAGTGTGACCTCGCACACAGGTCTTTGCAGTGAAGGGGGCGTCAGGCCTGTGCTGTTCCAGAAGGGCCTGGCTGTCCAGTATTCTGGGGTGCACCAGCAGCTACCCTACCTGCAGCATCCACTGCTATTCCAGCCCGTGCTGAGCCCAGGCTTATTCAGATACAGGGTTCATCTAGAGACCCTCACCTGGCCTGTGCCAGCTCTGGGACCCTCCCACCTCATAGCATCCTAGTGCCCAGGCTTCAGCCCAACCCCAAAAGTCTAGACAGCAGTGAAACAGCCCCACAGCCCGCGCCAGAGTCACGGGTCTCTAGGTGCTGTGTGGACATGCCGAGAGGCCAGTCACTGCCAATAGAGGGGCAGCGTTTAGGGACTCACTCCCCCTTGGGAGGCGGGGGAAGAACTGAACCCATTGCTCTGGTGCCAAGAGACCCACCCAGCTAGCCCCTGGCTGGATTTGGAAGAATACGGTTGCTGAGGCATGGTTCTCCTCTTCCTTTTAAACTAAACAACCATTTCCTCAAAGTGTGACTCATCCAGGGACAAGGAGTGCCTTTGTTTCCTCCGATGCCATGGTGACCAACCACATTCACAACACCACCCCTCACCGCACTGTTTGCTGTCTGTTTCCAGGGAGGACGGATGTCGGCCGTGGTCTCCTGCCACTCGTATGTGATGATCGTTGCCACGTGACCACACTGGCAGCATTAAGATGTCTCATGATCCTTGTGACGCGTCCGTGCCCAGGGTAGCCAACTGATAATGCCAGGGTCAGGGCAGGCTGTAAAAGGAGAGCAGATTCTCCCAGCGCTGGTGGGTGACACTGGAGTCAGACTTCCCAACCAGCCACAAACAGT
>ML675646.1:592549-816623 GCA_007922155.1 Mesoclemmys tuberculata | reverse complement strand
ACTGTTTGTGGCTGGTTGGGAAGTCTGACTCCAGTGTCACCCACCAGTGTTGGGAGAATCTGCTCTCCTTTTACAGCCTGCCCTGACCTTGGCATTATCAGTTGGCTACCCTGGGCATGGACCAAGGACATCTTTTTTCCCCTTGTGTCTGTACAGTACATAGCACAATGGGGTCCCGATCCATGTCTGGGGCTTCAAGGCTCTGTGGTAATACAATAAATAATAAATCCACACAAGATGCATCTCTGGAATATAAGCTTTAGTCAGACAAGTTATTGGGCTCATTACAGTTCTTTAGCTTGTGTTGTATGGCAAGTCAACCTCAGTGATATAATGGTCCCGTTTGGCTTTAAAAAAAATAAAATTAAGGATCCATGGGAGTTTTGCCATTAACTTGAATGCAGCCAGGAATTTACCCATCATGTTTTACAGGGTCTTTGAAGACAGCTTCTTCCTGTACTATCCTCAAGAAGCAACACATGAAACAAGTTACCGGTTTTCAGATTCATCCTCACATTTATAACCTTGGTGGTTTCATCTCATATGCTCTGGAATTAGCTGGTATTTCTCCAGTACTTTGAAGTGCTATACAAGTGCATTAAGAAGCATTTACCCTGAAAGCCACAATTTACTTTAATACAGTAATGTTGGACAGTTCTTATGCAGCGTTATTTATGATCAAAGGGTTTCCTGAGCATAGTCCTTGGTGCTTAAAACAGGAACTAATTATTTCCAGGATTGCAGGATGGAGAAGATAAATTTGCAGTAAAAGGACCTCTTGGTACATTCCCTCCGAATAACATCAGGAATGTTTTTACCCTGAATATAAACAGGGATGTTTGCAATTGAGCAATGATTTTGCACATCACCATTTATTCTGATCCACTGGAAACAGATCTTTCCTTCAGCTCCTAGACAGGTGCCAGTGCCTTCAGTTTCCCCAGCGAAGAAATCCAAGGAGACAGACTACAGCAGCAGCAATCCAGAGATGCTTCTTTGAAGTGAATGGCGGACTCTGGAATTACACCAGTATACGTGAGACAAGAAACAGGCATTTTCTCTCAGGCTGTGACTGTTTAAAAGTAGCAAAGTAGCTGCACGGGTAACCTGTGTCCATTTCACCCCTGCCACCTCCGCCTAATAGGAAATAATCAAACCTGTTTCCCCTCAAGGAATTTGCCTTGAAGTCAGATATAGAAACAAGAAACATACACCATGGCCAAAGTGACTGCCCATAACAGATCTTCTCCACGGCTTCTGCGAGCTGAGGGAGGGAAAGCCACTTTCCACAACACACAAGCCGATCAGGCACAGCGTACAGGAATGCACACCACGATCAGATGTGAAAGGCCTTTAGAAATTGATCCAGGATTGCTGGAACGAAACAGATTCAGCAGAGCCTGAGGTATGTAGCAAGACAGCAGCAAGGAAACCCTTTGTCTGCTGATCATCCGTTACAGGAGGTCAAGATCAAAGGCCCCAGCTGTGTAAAGGAAAGACTGAACTATTCAAGGTTGCTCTGGTTCTGAATCTGAGACCATTATGAACTTGTCACCCCAGGGGAAACCCAGCTGTGGGTTTTGAAGGACTGACATCGACCAGAGCCCGAGGCTGGAGTTGGAGTGACCTTGGGTAAGATTTTGAGTGTATGTGTAGGTTCGTTTATTGTTTCAATGTTTTCTGTCATACTTTCAGGTTCAGAATAAGTGTGCTTGCTTAGAAAGAGCTGCGTGGAACTTATGCGGGTTATCACACTGTTCATCACCTCTGAAGAGAAAGCAAAGTGCAGACACTAGTCTGTTTAGACAGCCTGGCTTGCTCAGATTAACACAGTGTCGGCAGAGAACTGTGCAGCCTGGAAAGACACCTGGTCAGGAGGGAGAGACACGTAGATCTTGGCCCCAGAGAGGTGACCACCAAGGAGCCAGGAGCCTAGAGTGGGTGCCCTCGAGGGAACACAAAGGGAAATAAAGGGCAGTTGCCCTGACTGTTACATGCCGCACCAATGATCACTAAACAAATGACGCCTGCCTGTGGCAGTGGTTCATCAAGGGGGGAGATTCCAAAGGCTGGCAGCTGAGGTCAACTTCTGTTGTCCATGCTGGAAAATCCATTTTCTAGAACTGGCAGCAAGCACCAGGTGGGCTTTCAAGCCGTGGTTATTTAGTGTCTTGTTATGAAATGAGGTTGTTGTGAAATGAGAGCACCCACTTCAGACATGCAAGGAGAGGACCCGTACACTACGGCCAAAATAGATGCAAGAAACTTGAGGAGAGCTCCTCATCTGGTGTTAGTGGTTGCAGCTCCATTGACTTTAGTGGAGCAATGACAATTTACAGTAGCTGAGCATCTGCCTCCTGTAGTGCTACCTGCCTCCCCATTTCAATGACTTTTTATCTATTTTCACCCCAATTCCTGCATCTAGCTTGTAACTTCTGGTTGAGCTTGAGCATCTTTTAGAAAAAAAGACAACCAACCTCATTTAAATATGTCAAGTGATGGAGAATCCACCACATCCTTCATTAAGTCAGTCCAGTAATTAATTACCCCTCACCTGTACAAATGTGCATCTTATTTCCAGTCTAAGTTTGACTAAGTTCAGTCTCCAGCCACTGGATCTTGCTATGATTTTGCCTGCTCGATTAAAGAGCCCTCTACTCACAGAAGTCTTCTTGCCATGTCGGTACTTTTAGATTGTGATCTAGCCACCTCCCCACGTTCTCTTTGCTAAGCTAAGTAGCTTGTGTTTCAGTCTCACTAGTAAAGCAGGCTTGCTAGGTTTCAGTTCGTGCTCAAGGCTCTTTTGTGAATCCTTTGCCAACCTCAGTTTTAAAATGTTGATGCCAGACCTGGACGCAGCATTCCAGTAATGGCTTCAACAATACCATATGCAGAGGTCACCCCATTGTCCCACTTCCGCTCTAGACATCCCTGCTTATGCATTTAAGAATCACATGTGCTCTCTTCACCACAGGATCACAGAGGGATCTCATGTTCAACTGTTTCCTCCGTGAAGCTTAAGTCCTTTTCAGAGTCACTGTTTTCCAAGATACAGATGGGTCCTGTAAGCATGACCTATGTTGTTTCCCAAATGCAAGGCCTTGCATTTAGCTGGATTAACACACATTTTACTGAGTGGCCCAAATCATGCCATAGCTCTTACAAGAGAGCAAAAAGGGATTTGATTTTTCCTAGTCCCTGAAAAAATGCATTTGTTTCCCATGCTCAGCTAGAAGTGAGGGAACTGGTTTTTCTGAAGCTATCAGAACAGTTTCCTTTTCAGCTGAGCCTCAGCTTGTGAACCTGCAATCCCTAATTAATCGCTGCCAAGTCCTGGCAGTTCTCCCGAACGCAGTGCATGCCCTGTCTGCCAACATCTCCAACCTACCACCCAGCACTGACAGATTGGGGGAGCCAGTACTTTGCAGGGGCAGAGAGAAACAGGGAGCGGAAAGCAGCTTGAATATCTGCTGGGGATTTTGTTCCTCTACAATAAAGAAAGGTCCTTGACTCAAACATGCAGCTAGTTAAGATGCTGCGGTCACACAGTTTGTTCTACACATGTAACAGGTGGTTCCCCTCTTTCCTTGCTTATGCAGAATTAGGTAAGGAAGTCCTGCTTATCAGAATGAGCTCAGAGCAATTTCCGGCAACTGCTTCCTTGCACCATGTCTCTCTTCTGTTCACCCAGCTAACGCTCAGCAACAGGGGCTGTTCCTGGAGCTGTGCGAGCTGGTGGTGGTAGGAGATGAGTAAAAAGCTTCCTGATCCCAGGCCCATCACGAGCTTGTTGGTGTTTTCAAGATTAGCAACATTTTTGCTTCAGAAGCAAGCCCGGCCATGGGACAGATCCTGCTTACAAACCATGTGCTCTGGGGCCAAGTGTGCGCAAACCACTTCCTCCTTACAGACCCGTAAAGTGAGAAGGGGCCGCAAGGGTCATCTTGTCTAATCCACTGCACCAAGATGCACCTTCTGACATGCCAGGAGCTGTGATCACAAGGAGGGCAGGGAAATTCTTTGCTGCAGGCTCTTGGGGGGTCCCCAGCTGGGGAAGCACAGAGCACTGGCTAAGTTTGTCTACTGCTGCCCTCATGCTCCATGCCCTGGTGGCAGTGGCCCCCTATTGCCGTACATATAGATCACATGCATGTTAAAGCTTCCTCCTGTGTCCTGGGCATTGGGGGTACCTGCGCAGAGCCTTTGTACCCATGGCCTGACTCGCTGGCCATCCCCTCTCGCCCCCCAGCAAGAGGAATGGGAAGCAGCAGCAGCAGCATGAACCACTTAGCACTGGCATAAGGCATCCCACTTTCCTGTCCCAAAGCGGCCAGCACCTCCCCGCACTGCAGGGAAAGGAGGCACAGCTTGATTCCCAGAAACCCAGGAGCACAGGAATAAATAAGCATCAGTAGTAACCATCTACCAAATCGGCAGGTCCAGAACAGATGCCTGGTGCTACACCCAGCACAGCTGGGGACGGCTTTCCTCCTCTTCCCTGGGGTCTCAGGCTGAGCACAGCTCTGGGGAGAACAGAGGTGCCTCACACAGCAGGCTCCTCACAGCAGCACAACTATCTAGTTTAAATGGGATGATGCTGTCCCTGGATGCCGCTGTTCTCAAATCAGTAACGGGCCCATCACCTTCCTGCCCAGCCTGGGAGCTGAGCGATGCCACCATGCAAGAAACACTTGCTGTCTGTGCAGTGAAGCAACCAGCCTTCCAGCTACTGCACCTCGGAGCCCTCCCAGAGCACGCCCGCCTGAGAACCAGAGCCTCTGGCTCCGAAACACAAGCAGGCTCTCCCTGCGGAAGCAGTGCACTCATCCTTTCCGGGATGCAGGTCCCCAGGGACGAGGTCAGCCAGCACGCTGGCTGTGGAGCCATTCAGACGATGCTGTGAGGCATGGCTCGGTGTGTTGGCTGAGCCAGCCAGAAATATTTATGAACGTAGACAGCTCGCGTGTCTCTGAGCTGTGGGGACGGCTGTGGCCATGGAGACTGCAACAGAACGATACGGAAGAAAGGGGCCAACGTAGGCGCGATGGTGCATCAAGCTAATGCCACATTACGCAGGTCCAGGGCTGAGCTGGCCGGTTGTACAGATTTTTGCTGTGGCTGAGCAGACCACGAAGAGCCTGGCTGGCATTTGAAAGAGGAGCTGTGTCAAAGAGCCGTCAGAAGTGAGAGAAAACGCCCCTCTGACAAGTACAGACCAACAGCCAAAGGAGGTCAGAACCACCCGGGTTGGCAGCTTCTGCCCCAGGGAAGTGGAGCATTTGGTAGCATGGTTCACAGCCACTTCCTTTCAGGTGTTACAATCGGCCTTTCCATGCCTGGGCCACCGATGCGTCGCAGGATTCCTCCTCTCTAGCTTTCCCTTGGCTTGTTCCTCATGGCCACCCACTTGCCTTCTCCAGGGGCCCCGAAACCATGTCATTGTCTTCTCTGAACCCTCGCCAGATGTGAGCTTCTGGTTTGCAGGGTGTGGGGTGCCATCGCCTGCATGCCACCGCCCGGTAGCCCTGGTAGGGCTGCCTGGGCTATCTCCACAGGGTCCGTGTGGCAAACGCACGGGAAGGACCGCCTCAGGAGAGCAGACTAACAGCTTCCCTCACGTAAGAGCGGCCAGACTGGCTCAGACCTGTGGCCCGTCCAGCCCAGTGTCCTGTCTTCCGACTGTGGCCAATGCCCAGTGCGTCAAGGGATCGAGTGGTCTATCCCGTCGGCCGTTCCCTTGTGGTCCTTATTGGTCCAGGTGAGGGACCAGCAGCTTAGCTTGCTCTGGGACTCCCAGCCCTGGCTGGGACCTTCAGCTTTTGCCCTTGGACTCTGGCTCTCCAGGACTGGGGTCTGACTGAGGCAATAGCACTTGAGCTCTAACTCTGGCTACGGACCCTGGCTTTGCCCCTTGAGCCTCACTTCCCCCTGCCCCCAGAATCCATACTAGGGCCCTGACCTCCACCCCAAACTCAGGCTGCTGCTCTTAGGCTCCAGCCCCGGTTCTGACCCCTGACCTAGGCTCTGGTTCTGACCACTAGGCCTGTCCCCCGAGCCCCAGTCATGACACCAGACACACTATCGTCCTTCCATAGAAAAGTCCTTCCCTCTGAGGACACAGCAGACCTGGGCTCTGCATCCATCATGCCTGATGTCCTCAGCTTTGCCTCCTTCCTTGCCTTCTTGTCCACCTGACCTTCCACTGGACAATACGCTCAGGATACCCAACCTATTTCTCTCCACAGGCCAGTCTCTTCCTACGGCTCATCTTGCTGTGACAGGCCACTCTCCAGTTCCTCGCTCCACCAATGGTACTAACACAATAATGCAACTGTCTTCACAATAGAGGTTCATGTGGGGAACAGAAAATTGTTTTCAAGGCCTCCTGCATGAAAGCTTTTAACTCTTCTCTTCCAAACTGTTCTGTGAGAAATATTCATCTGCAGTAGGCAATGAAAAGATCTGAAAATGCAGCGGTCAGATTGGCCGACCCAAGTGGTCTTTGCCAACCTCGTGGTCTTGAATTCTATGTTAAGCTAGAACACTGGTCTTATTTTGGAATCAAGAAAGTGGTCCCCTTGATAGGCTCATAAATCAAACAACTCCATGTAGAGGGGGGAGAAAATAAGGTGATTTGAAAGAGATCCACTCCTTCTCTTTCACTCGTTCTGCCCTGCTCTCTATTTCTCTTGCAGAAAGCCACAGAGTGTTTTTGGCTTTCTTCCGTAGCACCTCGGTTTCTGTTTCCGATTCTCTGTCCTTTGCAGAAAGCTGTTCTGCTTTTTCTATCCAATGACTTTCAGACCTAGCCCGCAGTCAACTGCCAAAGTGGTGGGCTACTTTTCTGGTCTCAGTGATGAAATGTTTATAGCAACGGGAACCTAAACAAATCTCCAAATTCACTGCTCTCAATCCAGGCTTCAAGCGAAGCAAGAGCAGCTCGCTCCTCCTGCTTTGTGCGGCATGGAATAAGAAAAATATCAATAGGTAATTACTCAGTCACATCTATCTTCTCTTTGGCCATGGCCTACACAGGACGGGTCGTCAGCTGCTCATTTGAGCCAACCCTTGCCAGCTGCTGCTCTATTTGAAGGCCCTGGAGCCTTTTCTTTTGAACTTTGTCTTTCAGCTGGATCCTCATAGGTAATATCTCAGCGTGTCCTGACTGGGCACCAGGAGCTGGAGGACACCCAGCTGGGAGCTTTCACCACACTCATCCCAGGAGAATCCCATCTTTACACTAGGTGCTGTCCAGGAAGACCATAGACCTGCAATTTGTGTCCGTGACCACGGGCTGCTTCCTCATGCCTGTTGCCCTGAGCTCGCCTGGCATTTACCTCCAGGGACCTCGTGCACTGCAGCTTCTCTGTATTTGATATTCTCAGGGCACCGTAGTGCGATTTCCCACCGGCTGAGGCTGTAACAGCCGGTGCCTGCATTCACTTCTTCTCTCTATGGATAGAATATGTCTGACTCTTCCCTCTGTGGGCCATGGAGCTGCTGTCTTAGTTTGCAGGGAGGTTTTGGAGCCGGAGTTTTTTGCAGGAGTACTAAAGGCAAGATGCACCAGAGCACTGAGAAGGGACTGAACTTGGTTTCTTGGCTCCAATCATATAACATTGGCCAGGGTTACAAAAGGCATGGCCCTGTCACCTGGTGGGTTCATTTTATTATGGAGACTCTGGACTGAGTCTCCAAGTCCAGCAGCTACAGGACAGTCACCACTTGTTCCTCTGCACCCAGCTGCAAACCATTTTGCCACTGGCAGACAGCGGGGAGGACCCCGTGCAGTGACGATGCACATCTTCTTGGACAGTGCTGGAAGCCAGCCTGCCAATTGGACTGTGTGGCAAAGTCCGGACAGCTGAGATTCACTGGTTTAAAAAGAAATGGTTTGCTAAAGGACATCTACAGACCATCTGACTTCCCCAAGCCTTCTCCTTCCTTCTAGCCATTCCTTCTGATGCCTCGGCAGGGGCCAGAGCAGATCAGCAGAGAACTCCTGGCTCCAGCAAATCACTTGCTAAGCAAAAAACTGCAGTAGCCGTTTCTTTGTCTCTTGAACTCCTGACCCACGTGTCAAGTCACTGCTGTGTTTATCTGGCCAAAGCTTAGTCAGGATGTGGTGCAGTATCAATCTCTCCAGCGATGCTCCTAGGGGCATCCACTCCAACAAGACAGTTTGTGCTGGGTGCTTCATCTTAGACTGCCTGTTCATCCCGAGCCAGGCTTCTTTCGGTCTGGGCAGGCACATGGGGCAGGGAGAGGGCGGCAGGCGCGCTGGCGGGGTTCCTGGTACTTAGCGCCCTGTGACTGGAAGGACAGTCCCTTAAGCTGTCTCTTTCCCTACCTAGAGGGGCAGGGATCAGTGCCCCAGAGGAGAGCACACAGACCAGCTCTTCAGAATATATTGTAGCAAAAGGTATGTGTGGCTCTGAGACCAATGAACTACATCTGAGAGGGAAGCCAGGAGAGAGGGCTAAGGGCCACTGCAGACTCCCCCTCCCCGCCCCCCGGCTTACAGAGGCCAGACTGGCAGGTCCCATGCACAGCTGAGCCATGTGGGAGGAAGCCAGGAGCCTTTCTCCCTTGCTTGGATTCCATAAGGGCCACCTAGAGCCGGGGGAGCACAGGGCCTCTCTCCGGAGAGCCATTCGCTGGAAAGGCGACAAGGAAGGGGCAGAGTCTACTCCAGTCTATCCCCCCATGCACCAGCCCAGACAGCTCCTCTAGCTGGCCCTAGCACATAATGACACCCAAAGAGTCCATCTGCCTGCTGGGATCACACAAGGACATTGAACTCTGCCCCAACCCCCTCCCACCCTGATGCACACATCCCACCCCACCCTGGCTGAGGATTCCTCTATTCACCCTGCGGACTGGACAGGCTGCAGTCAGGAAGCTTTGAGGGTGACACCAAGACACCTTTGCCCAGCACCGCAGACCAGTACGGAGCGCTGCACACGTGGGCCAGGGATGCTGGGGCAGCAGACAGCCATCCTGAGCAGAGCTCTTCTGACAGCGATGCTCCGTCTGCTTTTGCCATCTCCCGATCCTTGTTCGCTGACAGACGCGTATCCCTCGGACAAGGCTGTGACTAGAGTTTGCTGCATCCGGGCCCACCCACTTCTCAGTTTACAAGGAACCAGCCTGCCCTGGGAGTCCACGCTCCAGCTAAGCACTGGGCATCCAGGCAGCAGGCTCTGCTGTCCTGCTGGCTTGGGCTCCAGGAGGGTGCTTGGTTTGCATATCGCTGAGGTGTTCCTCCAGCACCGGGAGGCTGAGGAGCCCTGCTGCTGCCAGAGGACAAGAAGCCCGGAATATCTCTCAGCCTGTGGAGAGCTGGGGAGCCAGGCCCTGCACAGCACTTGCCTTATAAATCCCAAAGTGGGCAGCTGGTCCACTAGACTGCGGGCACTAAAAGAGAGGTGTATGTACATGGGCATTGCTAGCGCAATACTCACACATAGGTCACCATGGGCTAGCACAGGGCACTTACACTCAGGTACTCCCAGACCTTAGAAATATTTTGTGAGCCACTTCAGGTTGCTAGGAGCCAGCAAACAGAAATCTACACAAACCAGGGCGCACCAAAAGACACTGTCCTGCATATCCCACATTCTCACACATGCACACACCAGTCAACCATTCCTCCCACCCAACGCACCCTACGCAACCCCTCACCACAGCTGCTCAAGACTGCAAAGCGTGATGGGGACCTATAGAAGGGCCCAAGAGAATGGCCTGTCTGCCAGACGCTGGGACTGGGATCACTTGATAATTGCCCTGTTCTGTTAATTACGTCTGAAGCACCTGGCACCAGCTGCTCTCAGATGACACGACACTGGGCTAGATGGGCCATTAGTCTGACCCAGTCTGGCTGGTCTTATGTACCGGTGATTGGGCAGGAGTATGGAAGGTAAAATTCAGTGAAGAAGTGCAGCATGATGTGCAGCGGAAGGCGTCATTTGAATCACTCGCACACATTGCTGATGATAAGTTCACACTGGAAAAATACCAAGGTCTTACTGTGGACAGTTCAAAGAAAGTGTCTGTTCAACACACAGCTGTGGTTAAGCATGCAAACCTGAAGTTTGGGTGCATTCAGAGAGAGTAATGCTAGAACTATTATAATGCCAAAATATAAGTCACTAGTGTAGACGGCGTGGGAATATTGCGTTCCATGCCACTCAGCCCATCTTGGAAAGGATATAGCAGAAGTAAGGTCCGCTATAAAGATCTCTGAACTCCCTAGGCATCTTCCCGCTGACATCAATGGGCTTTGGATCTGGCCCCACAGAAAGTGTCTAGAAAAGAGAAGCAACAACAAATTAAGTCCTGAAAATGTTCCATATGAGAAGAGTTAACTGTTTAGAGAGGAATCCTGAGAGAAGTAAACACATCAATCGTAGAGTCGCAGGACTGGCAGGGACATCGCGTGGTCAGCTAGGCCAGTCCCCCTCACTCGTGGCAGACAGGGTTTAGACAGGGTTTCCTGTTTCTTTCTCTTTTGCCACAGCAGAATCAGATCCCTCCCTACCCTTACGAGGCCCTTTCTCAGAGACCGCCCTCACCACCTTTCCAGCAGCTCTTCAGCACCCAGTCAAGGGACGGATCCCTGGCAAGGAGCTTCCCCACCTCACACTCACGTTCCCCAACGCCAGGCGCTTTCCTCCCCTAGCTACAAACACTCACAGGGAGAGGCAGAAAGCCAGGCTTGCTTCACGTCATGCTACCCGCTCAGGTGGGGGGTGAGAGAGGGGTCACGCACCAGCCAATGTGACCCCATGGCCAGGCATGGCGCAGCAGCCGCTTTGAGTCTGGCTAACCTGCAGTGGTTTGCCCCTCTCCCAGTCAGACCCACTCCTTCTAGGGTAGCAGAGAGGCTAAAACAAAAGGGCTATTGACTACACCAGGGCTTCAGCCCCACCCTGGGCTCAACAGGCCTTGCATCGGCGGTTTTACATCCCTCTTCCTGGGGCAAGCATAAGAACATCAGAACGGCCGTGCTGGGTCAGACCAATGGCCCATCTAGCCCAGTCTCCCACCTTCCAGCAGTGGCTGGTGCCAGGAGCTTCAGAGGGAATGAACAGAACAGGGGCATTATTGAATGATCCATCCCCCATCGTCCAGTCCCAGCTGCTGGCAGCCAGAGGTGCAGGCGCATCCAGAGCATGGGTGGCGTCCCTGACCAGCTTGGCTAATGGATGTAATTACCGAACAGTGTAATCCAGGTCACGCCAGCAGCTGACAGAATGAATGTACCTCATCTCAGATGTTAAATTAAAGTTGGGTCTCCTAAGAGTTTGACATGGGTGTGACCCCATTGATTTCAACGAAACTATGCCTGGCTTACACCAGATTTGCTGACATCCTTTTGTTTACCATCTTACGTAAGGCATTACCTGAAAACATTTTACTTACTAACTTACGCTCTTTTTCTTTCCACATGTATCCTCACATTTCTTTTTCAGTTGCATCATGGGTGTTCTAAGATTTTTTTCATGTGGCTGAGGGAATCACAAGTAGAAATACGCCAATGTTTGTATACACTTTTTAAAATGGTTTACAGGCTAGACACACACACAAATTAGATTTCGCGTCTATTACATTTTCACATGAGAACCTGATGCTAAAAGTTACACATGAGAGATAGAGAGATATATACCCACTGTCAAAAGGCATATAGTCATTCACTGATTAACTGCGTGATCCCTTGATTCTAACCCGTGGCCTGGCTCATCCTGTCTCGCCCTTTGGTTTGTTCATTTGCTTTGTTATCTTTGCATTTAGGTCCTTATCCTCCACAGACATTCATGTGCTTCTCATTCAGCACGGTGAGTCGTTTCACTGAAGTAAACTGACGGCTGATCATAATGTGTAAAGTTGAGTAAGAGTGTAAGGTTTTTTTTTGCAGGATCGGGGCCCTTGATTTTAAGCACATGTGAGCATGGGTGTTTTTAACCTGTGTTTGTAACGTTTCTAGCACGTATCCAGATGCACAAAACACAACCACAAATCCATGTTTTCACTTCCATTACTCACGACACTCAGACAGTGTGCTGCTGAGCACCAAAGCGGAAGAGGTCTGAGAAAGGAAAGAAAGACAGAGGCGGGAAACTCCCTTGGGGACCTGACCCTGACCCCCACTTCAGCTCGGCATGGTTTTTCCACTCATTTAGCCAGGACTTCCCAGGTAGAGCCCTGTCTGTGCGGGGAGCCCCAGCGAAGCCAGTCTACATGCATCTGCACAGTTATACTTTCTGCTCCACTGAGTCCGGAAGACACAATATCTGCGACATAACAACACAAGGCAAGCGGTGGGGGTTTGAGCAGGCCAGGCCCTCGGACGCCGGTCTGCAGGAGGCGGGGCACACAGGAGGCTCAGTGCGACCCCAGGCCGGGGCGTGAGGTTGCCCTGTCCAAGCCTGCGCCAGGCTGCAGGACTACGGCAGGAGAGATGGGGGGCGCCATGCGGCAGGTAAGTGTGGGGAAGGATGACAGAGCCAAGCCTGCATTTGTGCCCCCCTCCAGCCTCATGCCCCCCTGCAGGTACAGAACCCCCCAGGGCGGCTGGGGGGCAGTGCTGGGACCCCTCCTGCCCTGCATGGGGGCAGGGGGTAAGGCCAGGGGGGACACAAATGTAGGCTTGGCCCCCAGGCACCAGAGACCTCCGTACGCCACTGAAGGCAATTCCCTGCCTAGGTAAGGAAGGAGTGATGCTGCTTTAAAACCCTTCGTTTTCAGTGGCTTCTGAATTGGCCTTAGCAGAGGGAACAGCCAAGCAGTTGTTTTGGGTTATACTTTTATATTTTCCAAGTAATGTCGCAATGTCATTTGCAGAAGTACAGTCCTAGTGGCATGTTGGAAACCTTGTAGCCATTAGAAACAGGTCCTCTCTGCTCTGCGTCTGTGGAATACAGCGTGTCTCGTGTGGAAAAAACCGGTTAATTACCAGTGATTGTTGTTCTCCAAGATGTGTCGCTCATGTCCATCCAGTCTAGGTGAGTGCACACCACCGTGCATGGGTTCCAGGAACTTTTTCCGGGACTGAGGACTAAGGAACTGAGGAAGGCTCTGGCTCTCACCGCATCCAGGGAGGCCCCTATGAATTCTATCCGCTGTACTGGGGACAGCGTCGACTTCTGCTTGTTGATGAGCAGACCCAGCCTGCTGTAGGTGGCACAGGTAAGGGATATACTGTCCTGGACATGGGCCCTGGCCCTGCCCCTTATCAGCCAGTCATCCAGGTACAGGAAGATCTGGACTCCCCACCACCTGAGATGGGCGGCCACCACCGTCATACATTTGGTAAACACCCTGGGGGCAGACGAAAGACCAAACAGGACCAAACAGGAGGGCCATAAACTGATAGTGGCAACCAAATATCACAATCCGGAGGAAGCGCCTGTGGCTGGGAAGGATCGACACGTGGAAGTATGCGTCCTTCAGGTCGAGGGTGGCAAACCAATCTCCTGGATCCAGAGCTGGGATGATAGCGGCTAGGGAGACCATGTGCAACTTCAGTTTCTTTATGAACCTGTTTAGTCCCCCTTTTGCTTTTGGGATGAGGAAGTAACGGGAGCTCCCCACGGTCCCCAATAAGACCATTGCCATGGTCCTGGGGGCCACCCTGGTGCCCACATCGGTACCGGCTGTTGGGCATCCTGTGTGGGCTTTTGGGGATGCTGAGACTCCTTCACTATCTGGGGGCTCAGGTCCCTGGAGTGACGACCTCCGCTCCGATCCCACCGGCTACCTCGGACAGGGGAGCGACCTCCAGATGACCTCGCCGACATGGAGCGCAGGTGCCGACGGGAACGGTGTCGGGATGAGGTGCGCTCCGATGAAGACGAGTGTCTTCTCAGCACCAAAGACTTCCGGTGCTGTTTGCCCCTTGGCAAAGATGATTGGTGCCTACGGGACCCATGAGGTGGTGAGCGAGACTCCGGCGACCGGGATCTGCAGTGCCAGGGAGCGCCCCGGTGCCAGGCTTCTCGATGAGGATCTGGATCGGTGCCGCGACGAACGAGTCGGTGCCAGAGACCTCGAGCCTGAAGATGAAGACCTGTTGACCCTCGAGCGGTGTCCGGTGCCGGATGACTCCGGTGCCGGGGACTATTCCCGGTGTGGAGATGAGCTCAATGAGGAAGCCTCAGAGCTGGACGGGGAGCTTCCACACTCTACCCATGATGGCCGTCTGGCAGGAGACTCTTTCCCAGCCAGGGGTCTCGACCAGCCACCGGGGGCACCCAGCGCAAGTTTACCCCGAGACACCAGCCCCTTCTCCCTTGGCCAAGGGGGGTGCAGAGGCGTGGGCAGGACTATCAGGGCTCTCGCTGCCCAAGAAGCCTCCGGTGTCGACGGCACTGGTAGAGGCACTCACTCACTGCCAGGAGTCAGGGGAGGCCCTCTGCAAGGGGATGTGGGCACGGAAGCAAGCTTGACGGGCCCTGGCTGCATCCCGACACTTGACCCCACTGGTATCAAGAGCAGAGGGGAGTGAGCGTGCACCGTGCACTGCTTCTTCTTCTTGGTCTTCGGCACCAGAGCCTGATGCCCCAATGGCTCCAGTGCCAACGGTGCGCTCCGCACCGAGGAGACACTTGGTGCCAACGTGGAGTGTGAAGGCTCAGACGCAGGACAGAGTGCTACCTCCCTAAAGATGGCCTTCAGCTGAATGTCCCGCTCCTTCTGAGTCTTAAAAGCTTGACAGATTTTACATCTGTCTTTACGGTGTTGTTCCCCCAGACACTTCAAGCAACGGTCATGGGGGACACTTACTAGAAAAGCCTTGCCGTAGCCAGACCAAGGCTTAAATCCAGGGGATCCGGGCATGGCGGGTTCCCTGATGAGTCCTAAAGGGCTCCTATCTAATAAACTAACTAACGCTCTAACTATCTAACTGCAAAACGCAAAGCGGTGAGACACTTGCGATGGCAAGCTCGTTCCAGCAACCGTCACGGGTGGAAAGAAGGGACTGAGGGGCCGTAGGGTTGGTGGTGCCTTATGTGCTGCGGCATGAGCGTGGCACTCCAGAGGGCACCAGAGCTGGCCCTATGGGGGTCTGCTAAGGGGAAACAAGTTCCGGGAACCCGTGCATGGTGCCGTGCACTCACATACACTGGAATGGATATGAGCAATCACTTGAAGGAGAACCTAGTTTTTTGTCTCTTGGTCCCTGCCCTGCTCCTACTTCTACTAGTCAGGAAAGGCTTCCAGCCCACATCATCTTCCCCTTAGAAGGCCTTTTGGTGCAGCTTTAAGTCAGTGATTTAGCTAATAATGTAATGAGTGTCCTTAGGGTTATTTTCACAGCTACGCAAGATTTTGCTAGACGGTCTCTGAAGCAGGAGTATAGGAGCCCAGACCCGCCCACTCCTCCGGGTTCCAGCCGCAGGACCCTGTACGAAGCAGCTGTGGTCTGCACCCTCACAGCGACTCTGCTTTCCTAGGCCCGTCCCCCCCTTCCCCGGCCGCCAGGCCCTGCTCACAGAGTGGCTCACTCCAGTGCTTTCTCCCCCAAGATCCTGCTCCATGTGCCCCCTTCCTGCCCCTCTGTAGCTGATGCAGGGTCCTCCCCAGTGGCCTCCTTCAGCAAAATCGTATCCCAGCTGTTGATGGTCCCCTAGTTAGCACAGCTACGGAGGTGCCGCTCAGTGGCTGTGAGAAGATGGGGTTCAGAGGGCCACATCACAACTCACTGGGCTGCTACAACACGGTGAAACCTAGCCCAGGTTAAAAGCAGCTCCGTGATTTCATCAGACAATAGGGCACAGGTGGGGTCCTGAGCTGAGCCAAGCTACTGCGAAAGGCAGAGACTCAGCTGCAATTAATCAGCGTCGCTTCCCCCACTTCCGTGGCACTGTGCTGGTTTACACTGGGGGAGGACCTGACCTTCTTGGTTTTCAATGGTTAAGATCTGAGCTGTTTATTCCTGGGCAGCTTTGCATGGCGCACACATCTTGCTCAGATTAATTTGTAATCTTCACAACAGTGGCCATGAGCGGCATTAAGGCCTATCAGGATAGCAGAGTACCATAAATCTGCTGTGAAATCATGTCAAGAGAGTTATTCTAGCCATGGAATTTCCTGGGGTTTTTGAAGGGTGCTGCTCTGCAGCGATCTCCTCACCTCTTTACCTATTGACTTTTACTGCCCTGTGGACAAGCCGTGTGTGCCTTTCTGGAGTGTTTAAACAAGGCTTCCCTCATTACCAGCTGGATAAAAACAATCGTGACATGGCCCATTAAGCTTGATTCCGGGCTCTGAAGAGAGGAACAGGTTCCTTCAATTAGCAATATGCTTGCAGCTTATGCAGGAAAACTAGGAGACGTGGGTGGAAATTAATACAGGGGAGACAGGCTGAATTTCACGAAAATCTTCCTAAATGTGAGCTCCATTAGGGTTTGAAGAGTCTCCCAACGGAAATCATGGAAGCCCCCTGGCTTGGCTGGAGCTAGGGGTTGGAGCCCTTCAGCAATGTCCTACAGTCACAGCTGCAGTTGGTTAACACCACTTGGGGGGTGAGACTGGCTCCCGGGGGCAGAAGGAGCTACGGTCGAGGAGGAGCTAAACGGAAACCCTAGGAACAGCTATGGTCAGAGGAGATGCTTATGTGGCAGGTTCTGTGCATTGCTGGTTTCTGAGCCATAAAGCCAGACGCCAGGAAGCGAGGGGCACGAGGGCAGAGGCTGACTCAAGCAGTGTGCGCTGCTGTACGTGGGCCGGGGCTCTGCCCGTCTGCACAGACACGATTTTTGAATGGCCTGGACGGAGTAAGCCTCCTGCCCAGTCAGGAGTGGAGGGATGGAACTGAGTCCAGGACTGCTGCCTGTGACACTGCAAAGGGCATGCTTTGCCACGACTCCTTAGCTTGGCAAGTTCACAGCCCCGGGGGTGTCTGACCCGGCAGGAGAACGCTCAGGGTCTCACAGCTCCCGACACCCAGGAGACGAGGCTGCACTGTGTGTGGCTCATCATGCACAAGGCGGTGTTTTGAGGTATCTTGGGGGCTTCCGAGTAGCACAGGGGTTAAACATTTGCTGGGGTTGGCCCCTCACCTTCTTCAGGCCACATGGGTGCTCCCTACAAGGCAGAGGGGCTGTTTTGCTGGGCTGCAACATGGCAAGCGATGGCCGTAAGGGGACTGCAGATCAGACCTGGATTCCTGGGATGCTCCACCAGTGGCTTGTAGGAAACCACCTTTATCTTGTGTCAGCTCCACAGCAGCTCCTAGATGTCTGCCCTCCCCTCACTCCACCTGCTGAGGTCACCCTGGCCTACCGCAAGCCAGCGCCACGGGAAGCCTTAGGGGAGGAGACCAGTGCATTGGGGCTGGCAACCCGGCAGTGCTCTGACTGGTCTAGTGTCTGATGGAAGGGGCTTTCCTCCGCTACAGCAGCTGCAGAGACTCACTCAGTGACCCTCCTCCAGCCACCTTCTCACCACAGCCCTTCCGTTTGGATTTTCAAGGGGTCTTCTTCCCACGGCGTCAGGAGGTGCTGGAAGAGCTGGGGTCTAGCAGGGGTGAGCTGAGCCCTCCCGCCCATGGCATGGCCCAGTGGCTATTCCCTGCTCTGTCACAAACCCCCTGCAGGGCCTTGGGCACATCACTTACAGCCAGGGTGTCAAAGGCAGGACGTAGGCACGCAGGGGGCTGCCCGAAAGCACATCAGCAGGTCAGTGATCTAACAGGCATCTAAATGCCCCTGCAAATCTGCCCACTGCTGTCTCCGGGCCTCCACGCCACCTCCGGGCCAGCGGCATTGCCCGGCCGCCCAGCGCGTGTGAGACTGAAGTGTGGGTGCTGGGATCTGGGGGCTAGGCTGCAGCACAGACCCAGAAAGCAGGGCCGGGGTCAGGCTCCGCTGGCGGGAGAGGCTGTCTGGCCTCTACTTTAAGCAAAGCTTGGTCCTGGCGGCTGCCTTCCCTCTCTGGCTCCCTGGGAGGCTGTTTTTAAATAGCAACATCCAGGGAGCCCTAGAATACCCTCTTGGCCCCCTCCAGAGTGAGCCCCTAGCAGCGGCCCCGGCTGGAGTCTGGGGCTGTGCGCAGCCTCGGCCATCAATTCCTCGGCGGCGGCTGCTCTGCTCCAAGGGCTGTCCCGGGTGCTCCGCTGCCCCTCGCTTCCCCTGCGTGTGGGGACCACAGGAGGAATAGCAAGGCCACCACAGCTCGTGCCAGCCGGGTGCTGCGGATGCTTGGCTCTGGGACAGACTTTAATCGGGCCTCTGCTGTCCCACCATCTGGCCAGGGCAGCAGCGTAGCCGAAGGCAGGAGGCTCAAACTCCGCCCGGCCGGTGTGAAAGCAACGTGGCTCCAGGCCCTCGGGAACGAGGCGCTCAAGAGCTCAGCTGGCCGAGCAGATGGCAGCAGCACAAATCTCCGAGCCTGTAGCAGCTTCGTCCAAAGGCTGCTGAGGTCCTTTAAAACTGACAAACGCTTCGCTCTGATCCCTGGAGACCCCCGTTCTATAACACACACAACTACAGCGAGGAACATCTTTTATTCTGGCTTTATTACTGGCTGAGATTACAACCACAGCCCCTGGCACTACAGGTTGGGTTTGAAAGCAGGGCTACGTTTTGGCTGGAAGGGAATCTGCGATCTTCTCTTCCCACAAGGCTTTCAGCGACATTGGCCAACTTTCCCGTCCTCCAGTGAGTACAGCTCCCTCACGCCTATGACACGTCCTAATAGATACAGAGCAGAGACTCTCCCCCCCACACCAGCTCAATCCCTCTAGGTAATTCATTGCTTTTAATGTGCTAGGTTATTACATAGTGAATTAAAAATGCATTTGTCACTGTGCTTGTCCCGTCCCTAGGCTCCACCAGAAATCCGTTCCATCCAGCCCTAGAGAGGGAGAAAAAGGAAATGCAGGTGAAAGGTCAGACAACGGGGCTGGAGGGCAGCGCTTGCGTGGAGGGCCTAAGCACTGACTAAAGCTCATGTCTGGGTGGATACCAGGGAAACAAAGCAGCGCTTGCGACAGCCTCCATTATTTTACTTGAGGGACGGACCTAGTGACAGCTAGAGTTAGTGGCGTGAGTTAAAGAGCCAGGCTGTCTAGCTAGGGGCTGTCACAGACTCTCATCCTCTGGGGATGGGGCACTGAGTGGCTCACATAACACACGATCAGTGGGTTGCTTGCAACTGAACAGAGGCACCAGGGTATAAGTGGAGCCTTCAAAGCAGGCCACAGCCTGGCGGGCGCTCGGCTGTAGACTGAAGTGTGAACCTGGCAATGCTCTAGGCTAGACTAGCTCTGCCCCCAAGGCTCAGAGGAGGCACATGGCTCTAGCCACTTTCCTGTGGACGCAGGGTGCCAGCCCCTCTCACTGACTGCACAGGAATCCAGCTATGCTCTCGGGGACCAGGGGCCTAGGCTGCTAGGGCTCGCCCAAGGCAACGTGACCGTGAGGAGACGCGTTTACCTGAGGTTTACTTGAACGTGTGACTCTCAGTACCGCCCCGGCCAAACCCTGCAAGAGAAGCACAGCGGGGTCGTTAGGACGGCAGGCACGAGTGGTAAGCAGGGCCACAGCGGGGAGATCCCTTGCATTAGTGAGGTCACAGCCTCTCCTGCGAGCCATACAGTCTCCACGTGTCCTTGTCCTCCCCCCGACTTTATCTGTCAGACACGCTGCCCGTCGGCTCCCTGGGACGGGGACTGTCCTCTCATGCCGTGTTTGCACCGTGCCCAGCCCAACAGCTCCCAGTTCATGGCAGGGCTCCTAGGTGTTATGTCTCAGTGCCCTGGAACTGCCATGGAGCGCAGACACCACACTCAACATCCAGGCTGGGGGAGCAGGTGACCATAGTCCGAATATTCCCAGGGACACACCAGAAAGGCCTGGGAGAAACCAGCCCTGCCCACGGTTTTAGCGGGAACTGGAACAGAGCGGTCTGAAATGCGGCACATCCAGTGGAAATCACGGGGGCCCCAACTTCACTCTGGATGGAAAGGGGAACCTAGCTGGGGCACAGGGGAGCCAGAAGGGGAGCCAGAGCATTTAATAGCTAGGTCACAAGCTCAACGCAGCCCGCAGTGACCCAGCCCGGGGGGCTGAGAGTTGTGTGAAATGAGGCAGGGGTCCCAGTCAGCGAGATCTGTAACTCAAAACCTGTTCATGCTTGCTGAGTCTCACCGCTTGGAGCCGTTACAAATATTGAGATTCCTTCTCATTAGCATTCTCTTGTCTTCCAAGCCTCTACCTGGTTCTGGCAAATCGCATGGGCTTGTGGGTTTTCTCCATCATTAAATCTGTGACTCCGTGGCTGGCTTGGTGCGTTCATGTGAAGGGCTGCATGCAGTGGTGGGGGGATGTGGCCGTGCGCAGGGCAGGGGGTCCAGCCTGTGACAGTGTCTATACCAGTGGTTCCCGACCTTTTTGGCTCAAGGGCCACAAAGATAATTTTTACAACTGAAGGGCCACCAGTCTATCAACTCATAAAAACAGGTATTGACATAGGCACCGTTAAGGACTACAGATCACATTTCGATGCTCTGGCACGCTTTTTTACAGTCACTATTTTACACCTACACATTATCCCAGCGTCACACGCACTCAGACAAAGCACTGGTGTCGGTGAGTGACTGTCCCCACACATTGAAGTACGTGGCCTGACAGCTAAGTCATGGTGGGTGGCCTGCTAAGTGCAGGCCAAACCGGAAGGCCCTGGTTTTTAGAGTCCTGCCCCCCCTCAAGCACGGGGGTCCTGGCTGCTCCGCCAGCAGCACTCCCACCCCACTGCAGCCGGACAGAAGGAGTTAAGTGAGGAGGCTGCCTCCGTGCTGAGCTCCCGTCCCTCTGGCTGCAGCAGGGACCCCAGCACTTACGGATCCAGGCAGAGAGCTCTGCTCTTTGCTACAGCCAGAGAAAGGGGAGCGCTGCTCTCCCGTCCCCTTGGGTGCAGCAAGGAGCCTTCACCGGTCTTGTAGCTCCACTGCAACGCACTCCGACTGGGTCCTTCGGCAGCAGCTCCCTTCTGCAGCCAGCGGGAGGGGAGCCGCAGGCCACTTTGAAAGACCCCGCCAGCTGCTTTTGTCCCCCGGCCCACGGGTTCGGAACCACTGGTCTATACACCTTGACACCGGACTACCTCACCACAGGGAAATGTGCAAAACACAAGGAAACGCTTGCCACAGCCAGAGGAGCAGGCCCGTTTGTGCCGCCACTCACACAGGTAGAACGCCCGCCAGCTCCGGGGAGCGTGACGCCTGCGTAACTAAGGGCAAAACCGGTCACCGTGGACTCTGAGCGAGGACAGGAAGGGTGAGTTTTGTTCCGAAGTGCTCAGCATAGGTCTACACTCCAGCGGCAGTGTGTGTCTGTCGATGTAGGGAATGCACCTCTGGGAGGTGGCAGCTAGGTCAATGGGAGAATCCTTCTGTTGACCGAGCCATGTCTACACTGGGGCTGAGACTGACCAGCTACAGCGGTCAGGGCATGAAACTTCCCACAGCCCTGAGCAACGTAGCGAGAGCGGCCTGAGTTTCAGTGTAGACCAGGCCGCGCTGTTGAGCTAATTTTGCTCCCTCTGAAGTAAAAGGCAAAACTCCCATTGATTTCCGTGCCAGCCGAGCTGGGCCAGTGCGGAGACCTTCTGAACCTCCTACCCAGAAAGAAAGCCCCGGCAAATCCAGGGGAGCGTCTCTGCAGCTCAGTGACAGGCGTCTGAGAGACACAGAGAGCGTCTGCCCCAAAGGCCCGGATTCAAGTTAGAGGCAGTGCCTTCCTTGCCTGATCCAAGTAACCGTACAAAGTGGCAAGTCGCATGGTCCCTGGAGAAAGGGAAAGGAGGCATGAGGGGCTGTCGAAGGGCCACTGCCTGCGGGTGGCTGTGAGCAGACGAGCGTGCGCTGTGAAGGGGAGGTCAGATGCAAAGTGTAGTGGATGCCGGTGTATTTAGGGCTGTGCGTGTGACCCCAGCTGTTTGCATGAGTCCCCGCGTTCTGGAATATTTGGGGACCCCAGAGAGATGAGGAGCACATGGGGAGCTGGGTGTCCAGACAGGAGCGGCTGTGGCCGGATGCCGGGGGTACATGCACCACTCTGAGTGCTGATCTTGCTCCTGGGCAGTAATCCCGGCAGACAGACGCATGCCAGTATGCCACATCCCAGCCCTCCCTGCTGGAAGCCCCAGTCCCAGAGAGGCCTACCTTTGGGTCCAAACAAGGCAGAGTAACACGGCTGGTTGCAATAGGGCTTCCCGTCGTGCTGCAGAGAGAAGAGACTCCTGAGTGCCAGGCAAAACAGACTCGGCTCAGCTCGGTCACGGGGCCCACTGCTGGCCCTGGCAGTGTGGAGCTAGACACAGCTCCTGAGTCCCCTGCTGCATCCTGGGCCCTGCTCGCTTGTCCCGGATTCTCACCCAGCTCAGTCACACTCCCCGACTGCCTGCTCTTCCCCTCCTGGAGCCCTGCCCTTGCTCTGCCAGTCACCCTGAGCGCAGACCTGACCTGGCTTCCAGCACTGCAGTAATTTAACTAAAGAAACCGCCACGTGAGAGGAGAGCCAGATCAGAGCCAGTCTAAGGTCAGACGCACATCGCCCCCATCTGTGCTGGCCCGGCGTCCCCGCCCCGTCACGTTAGTTCAGTTACTATGGGCATTCCCCACTCGCCGGGCCAGCTGTCTATCTGGAGAACCAGCCCACTCCTGCGCACGGCAAACCCACAGCTCCCGCGACCCCGAGGCCGGGCCCCTGCAGGCCGACACTGCATGGGATTGACCGAAGGACTCACCCCTGCTGCAGAACTGTGCGCCAGAATCTCAGCTTCCCTCTTTTGAAGCAGTTTCTGGCCCTTAAGGCCGTGAGGGAGTAACTTGCAGCGATGCCCGCCCGCCTCTGCAGAGCGCTTTAGCCAATGGCTCTAAGGGCTGTGAACTGCTGCAGTCGTCTCAGGCAGTGCCCTGGGCCCTGTGATTCTGCAGCCGCGGAGTTTGCCATCATCCCCAGGATGCCACGAATGCAGCACTCGACAGCCAATATTTTGTGTCATCCCCTTGGCCAGCTGCAACCCTGCCTCGTCCCCTCCACATTTTCCCACAAGGGGGAGTTAACTTTACCGTGCACAGCCCATGCACTGCTCCCTGAGCCGGGCAATCAGGGAGCTGGGGTCCAGCTTGCAGCCAAGGAGCAGGGAGGTGCCAGAAACACAGGCCAGTTAGCTAGGTGGCCTGGAGATCAGTGCAGCAGTGCAGGGCGGGGGCAATGAGCCACTGACGCTTGCAATGAGCTCCCCACTTCTGGGGCGAAGGAGGGTCTGGCAGTGCAGGAGCACAAGTCCGGGCTCAGAGCTCGGCTGGTTGGAGCGTGCAGTGAAAACCCGCCTTCAAAACAACCAGCACCAATCTGTGCGCCGGTGAGCGGTGAAGCCGGGAAGCCTGTGCTGTGAGTGTGTGCGAGACGGGTGGAACAGGGGCACCACGCGGCGCGGGGAGAGAGTCGTGTTGCTGCCGAGTTTAGGAGCTGCGGCTGAGAACCGGTCTGCTCGTGCTGCGGAGTAGACAGGGATCCGGTTCACAGGCTTTGCAGCGGCAGCATGTGCTGTGCTGACGCCTACAGGCGAGGGCTATAAAGAAGCAGCTGATTAAAGCCTCTTGCCTGGCTACGAGCCTGCCCTACGTGCCGGAAGGTGCCGCTAAGAGTGCAGTGACGCAGCTCCTCACCTCAGCATGGCCGCCGGAAGTCAGGGTCTTGTTGCATTTCTCACACTTCAAGCAGGGCCGGTGCCAGTCTTTCCCCAGGGAGGTGACCTTCTCGGCTGTTAGAGGGAGGAAACAAGTTAGCTACATCCATGCCTGCCCCACGCCGAGCCAACAAGGGCTGCCGAGCTGCCGTGAGCCCCCACTACACCTGCCATCGCTATCAGGTAGTGGCGGGGCTGTCAAAGCGGGCGGAGCTGGCTGGCCCAGGGAGAGGAGAGACCCCGTCCAGTCCCTTTGCAGAGACAGCTGCCTGCCAGAGCCTGCCAGAGAAAGGAAGAGCTGGCACAGAACTACTGAGCTGGTTTTCTTCATGCAACAATTTCTTTGCTGAACTACGTAAAGACCTGCGTGGGCTGAGACAGGCAAGAGAGGTCAGACGAGACAGTCGCAGGGATCCCCTACCAGGGTGGGGGTGGGGAACTGCTGCAATAAACTCCATGGACTTTTGCACCTTGCTCACATCTGCCCTGTCGTTCATCCTGGAGCCAAACAGCGTGGTCACTACTCGAGTTATATACTTGGGAAAAGGCCTTGTATTCTCAACGCTTCCAAGCAGTGGTTCTGACTATTGCATCCCTTTCCGGAGGCTGATTTATCTTGCGTACCCCGAGTTTCACCTCACTTAAAAACTACTTGCTTACAAAAATACAGAAGTGTCACAGCGCATGGCTACTGAAAAATTGTTTCCTTTATCATTTTTACCATAATTATAAAATAAATCGATTGGCGTATAAATACTGTACTTACATTTCATTGTATAGTATACAGGCGGTATAAACAAATCATTGTCTGTACGAAATTTTAGTTTGTACTGACTTCGCTCATGCTTTTTGTGTAGCCTGTTGTAAAACTAGGCAAATATCTAGATGAGTTGATGTACTCCCTGAAAGACCTCTGCGTATCCACAGAGGTGCGTGTAACCCCTGGTTGAGAACCACTGCTTTAGATGATTAAATCCACAAGCTATTGGGACAGGTTTCATTCCAGCTGTCAATGGGGCTCACTCACTTTTTGACTCTTGCTTGTCCTGGAGGGTATCTGCCAATTTTCAAATTCAGACACCTACAGTGCACTTGCAAAATAAAAATCCATGTCTGCATGCGGAAAAACAGGCCATAGCATGCTTAGTGCTTGCTTTGCACACACAAAAGCATCACTTGCACAAGCATTCTTCCACGCAGGCTTAGGTGTCTACATTTGAAAGCCTGTCTCCTGGTTTCTAGGCAAATGATGGCCAGTCGGGAGATTTGCACTCCTGAAGCTCCGGCTGTGTCATTACCTCCCCGTTCCTTTCTGGACGGGCCTCGGTGTCTCCATTTTACGTGCACTCACTACGGTACACATGCTCAACCCTGTTCAGCTGGGGAGACTTGCAGAAGGCAAATGGCAACAGAGTCAAATTTAGGGACCTCCACCACAGAACACAGCCAGCCCTCACGCAGCAAGGCGCATTGCTTTCCTTTAGGCGAATAGCAATTCTTCTGCACAAGTTGGCATCAACTTACATTGGTCACTTGGGTCCTACTGGGTACAATGATCCCTTACATTTCAAGATAATGAACCCTTTTGGCACCTATGAAAACCTGCCTGACAATCATGTCAGATGCTGGAGGGGGAGATGGCTTTGCCTCTCGGTGTTGGACCAGATATCAGCAGGACTTTTTTCCCAACCCACAAACACAGGGAACTTCATGCTGCCACTGTTTTGGGGATACATTTCTTGCCAAAAACCACAGCAAACATTAAGGAGCTGGCCTGGGTTCAGGCTCCTGAAGATAGGCACTAAGAGAGTTACACAACCAGGAACCATTACCTTACTCACCTCGTCCGGAAGAGGTTTGCATTGAGAGGGAAAGAACACAGGATGGAATTTAAGTACAGCACAGTTCTTTCTATTAGCAGCTGCACTCAGGGATGTGTACTAAGTGATAAAGCAGAGCTTTCCACAGGAACCGTTTCAGTGCCAGATCCTTTCGAGTGGATTTTCCATGCCTGGAAAAGGCAGGTGTACAAGCTAAGGGATACAATTTCTTCCCATGCACTAATACCTCTCCACTCTCAGGTCGGCTGTTGCAGCAGTGTTCAGTGCTGGGAGAGAGTGCTGGTCTGCCAGGGTTTTGGCATTAAAACTCCTTTCCCAGGCAGGCAGGGAGCCCGTAACTTGGGTGTGACAATTAACTACAGGAGAGAAGCGATTGTACAGAGGGGAACTGAGGCACAGAGCAGTTAAGTGTCTTTCCCCACAGTCACACAGGAACCCTGTGGCAGAATGAGGGTTTGAGCTCAGTGCTCTCAAGGCAGAGGTTCGTGCCCTGCCCCCCGGCCCTCCTTCCTCAGACTGCGTATGTTGCTATGGAATTCGACCTGCTGATTTTAAAGAAAGTCCCTGGAAAGCTGATGGTTCGCTGTTGCATTTTATAGGGCTTTTCCATAAGGGGGGGGGCACGGGAACAAGGCAGAGGCAGCCTCTGCAGGTCAGGAGTGGGGCAGGGTGGGATGGAAGGCAGCATCCTCTGCGTCGGAAAGAGAGGCAGAGCTTCTCTTTTTATTCCAGGCTTTCTGAAGGGAATTCAGACTCCAGGAGTGTCCCTCAGACCCCTTCACCCCACAGGAGGAATGCTTAGAAAAGCCTCTCCCTGCAGACACATTGGGCCTTTGTTCACAGCAGCTGGGATGTCCACCAGGGGAGCTTCGAGACACTGCCTCTGAGCACGCTGGTGCTGCAAGTGCCTCAGACAGGTGGTGATTTAGTGCTCTGCAAACAGCACGTCATGAACATCATGGCAGTGCGGCTTCACTGCACTCCTGTTATCCTGCTTTCACTCCACTTTAAGAGCTGTCAGACACACCAGCTGAAATCCCATCAAGGAGCATCTTATAGGAAGCAGCTCACTGAATTAATAGACCTTCCAGCGTGGAGTGAGGAAACTACATTTCACTTGCGCAGCCTGGTAAGTGACAGCTAACTTTGAGCAAACGACACCCTACGCCAGCTATACAAGACCTCCGAGCAGGAGCTGAGAGATGCTGTGTTTCTCTTTATTCCAGACTTCTCATAACAAGACCAGTGTTACTGTGATGATTTTAGAAATATGATTTTAGAACCGATTTTGGACTCTCCTTGGCCTTTGCATTAAACTCGGTCTTGCACAGCTGAGGACATAAGAGTAACTTCAAGGGAGAAACAATGCTCCCTTGCTCAAAAAACCCATTCACTAAGTGCATGGCAAAGCCATGTCTGCTTACTTCACTGAACAGAATCTTTCACCCCTGTTAGCCCTGCATGCCTAGTACAGCTGTGTGAGTGACAGCTGGGTTCTTCTCTGAGTTGATCAAATAATGATAGATTGAGAGGAGACTGTTTATGCCTAGAGATATGCAAACCAGAAGAAAACCAGGCTGACTTTAGAACCCAGGGTTTAAGGTGCGGACATTTATATTAAAACCTTTTTTACTAATAAGCTTAGTAAGTGTTACCTGGGGTAAATGAGATGCCATAAACTTGAAACATCACAATGCCAATTTTTGTCACCGTTCCAAGTGGAACTCAAGGAAGGAGGTTTACACTGGGGAATCTTACAAAAAGACGACAGACTGGGGACCGACGAGCTAGGCAGCAGTTCCGCAGAAAAGGACCTGGGGGTTACAATGAATAAGAAGCTGGCTATGAGTCAGCAGTGTGCCCTGGTTGCCAAGAAAGCTAATAGCACGTTGGGCTGCATTAGTAGGAGCACTGCCAGCAGATCACGGGAAGTGATTATTCCCCTCTATTCGGCATTGGTGAGGCCACATTTGGAGTGCTGTGTCCAGTTTTGGGTCCCCCACTACAAAAAGGATGTGGACAAGTTGGAGAGAGTCCAGCAAAGGGCAACAAAAACGATCAGGGGGCTGGAGCACAAGCCTTATGAGCAGAGGCTGAGGGAACTAGACTTGTTTAGTCTGCAGAAGAGAAGAATGAGGGGGGATTTGATAGCAGCCTTTAACTACCTGAAAGGAGGTTCCAGGGAGGATGGAGCTAGGCTGTTTTCAGTGGTGGCAGATGACAGAACAAGGAGCAATGGTCTCAAGTTGCAGTGAGGGAGGTCTAGGTTGGATATTAGGAAAATGTTTTTCACCAGGAGGGTGGTGAAGCCCTGGAATGGGTTACCTGGGGAGGTGGTGGACTCTCCACCCTTAGAGGTTTTTAAGCTGCGGCTTGACAAAGCCCTGGCTGGGATGATTTAGCTGAGGTTAGTCCTGCTTTGAGCAGGGGGTTGGACTAGATACCTCCTGAGGTCCCTTCCAACTCTCATCTTCTAGGATTCTATGAAAAAATTCCCACTGGTGCAAATAGCACTTCATTGGAGTGGGTGTTGGCACCAATGGGAGCCATACTGTAGACAAGGCTTTTGCAACCAGGACTGATTTTTACCCCCTTTCGGTTAATTCTATTGAAAGTAAGTAGCTGAAATGGTGGTAAAAATGGGTATCTTGGCTATAGCAAACCTCCAGCCAGTGTGAACACCAGGTCAGGATTCTTAAGTAAATTTCCCTCATGTAGGCACTGCCTTAAAGGAGAAAAATGAATGGAAGGGAAAACAGAAAAACAGTTAAGGCTCCATTACAAAGAGCTGGAACATACAAACTCTGGAATTCTTGTGTTCGGAGCCATCCCCTGATTTTTTTTCCTGGCACGATAGACAGAAAAGTAGGAGACATCCCTAAGCAAACCAGAAATATAAGCCAGAGAAGACAAAAAAACCAATACATTCCCAGTCCATAGCTTACAGAGTCATTCAATACATTTAAAAATAAAAGCACTTTTATGACAAGGGTCCACTTCTAACTGTCAGCCAAACGCCCCAGAGTCCCCACAGCCCTGGCAAGAGATCTAGGAATTTCTGTAAGTAGCTTTAGCAGCTGGAGTTAAACTATCGCAGCAAAGGTTATTGCCAGACCCAGCTACTCAAAACTCTTGAAATCCACCCTTGGCAGGAAGTGTCACCCGATTAAGTGCTCTGAGCCAGTACAGAAACCTGTGGCTTCTGGGGAACGCCTTCCAAATCAGGGTGCGGTCGCTCATCTGTTCCTCGCTAGAGGCTGGATCCAACACCCAGCAGAGCTGTGGACATTGGATCAGGCCTGAAGTCTGTTCAACGCATGTAGTGCTAGTTTTAAGAAAAGCAAGCCTGAGAGATGTATGTCTCCTCCACACAGTAATCTTACTACGATAAGACGTTCACGATTACATGGTGCCCTCTGTTACACCCAGGACTGTTATCGAAGGCAGGATTTGCTGTTCAGAAGCTAGTTAATTTGCCCTGTAAAGTTTTTAGTAATCACGTTACTGATCCTGGTTTTGAACTCTGGGCAGGAATGTCCAGTGTCTCTGGGCAACTTGCTCCTTGCCCATCCAGTCTGGCCACCTTAAGCAAACAGCTACATTGAAGCTGAGAAGGGCACAGCTGGAACAAAGGGCCCGAAATATGAATGTGGAGAGAAGTGTAACATGGCTGCAAGCCCATGCCTCTGAAACACACCTCTAGAGATTTGCCTCAGTGCCCATCAAGCGACTTGGAGACAATCAGAGCTCTAAGGCGCCACATTAAGCTGTTCTGTTCAGTGGCACTGGTGGCCTGAAGGGAAAAGACATTGGTACAGGGACTTACTTACCAGACGTCCTAGCACAGAAGCAAACAAACAGGGTGAGAGTTGCAACTGCACTATCCGCTGAAAAAAGTACACCCAGTAAAAGCCAATGTGCTTGGTAGAGCCATGTGCTCACTTTGAACTGGTATAAACCATCACACCAGGCGCCAGGGTCCGACCAACTGGGCCCCGGGTGCCGAAGATCTAAAAAGCAGGGCACATTCATTGTTTGACGTGTTTGCATCTAGAACCCCTAGTCACGGACAGAGCTAGCTGCTGCCAGACGACTCCTCCACAGACAGCAAAAACAAGGAGCGCCCTGTAGCACTTTAAAGACCAACACATTTAATTTCTGCAGCCATAGGCTTGCGTGGGCTGTAAGCCCGGTTTGTTCTGTCTCCCTCACTAACCAGGAAACCTGGGGTGTCCCCGGACTCCCGGGTACACAGCTGGACTCCCAGCTCCTCCGGCGTTCCTGGAGCCCGGGGAGGCGGGCGGGGAATTGCTTGGAAAGCCGCTGCTTTGCAGGGACCGCGGGATCCCATCCCAGGCTGCAGAGCAGGGCGCGCTGCCCGGCTCGCTGCTGCTCGGGGCTCCTGAGTCGGAGCCTGGCGGCAGGCGAGAGCCCGAGAGCGGCGCATCTCCGCGCAGAGCCCCCGCCCGCCCGCCCGGGGCCCCGAGCGCGGATCGCCGCCCGCGGCTGGGCAGGGCAGGGAGCGGGGCGCGGCGCCCTTACCGAAGTACACCTCCTTCTGGCAGCGGGGGCACTTGGGCATGGCGAGCCGGGGCAGGCGCGGCGCGGGTGCGGGTGCGCGGCTCTGGTGCGGGGCGGTGCGCGGCGCTGCGGGTCTGGTGCGGTGCGGTGCGGGGCGCTGCGGGTCTGGCTGCGCTGGGCTCGGCCGCCCGGCTCCCAGGCGGGTTATCAGCCCGCGGGCGGCCCCGCCCCCGAAGGGAGGCCCCGCCCCCGCCGTGCGGCTGGCGGGGGCCCTGCCCAGAGGGGAAGGGCTGCGGGCCGGGTGCGGGGTGCGCACGGGGCACCCCAGTCTCCAGTGCAGCCCCTCCCGGCCCGGGCTTGCCCATCGCGGCGCCGGGAGTCCGGGCGGCACCGGCTGGCCGCCAGGGCGGGGCTGGCCTAGGTTGGCCCGGTAGCGCCAGGCCCTGCGGAGCGCGGTGGCGGGGCAGGCGGGCCCGCGCTGACCCCCCGCCCCACCTTGCGGGCGGTGGCGTGGTGGCGGCGGAGGCCCGGCTGCGCCCTGGCCTAGGGCCGGCCAGGCATTGCGCACCCAGCATGTGCCAGACGACACGGACGATGGGCCGAACATCCCCGGGAACGGGCCGTCCTGGTGCTGTCCGCTCTCAGGAGGGCTCTCAGGAGGGCTGCTCGGCGGCCGGGGGAATTCCTGGTCCCCACCCCAGTGGCCGGGGCTCCCCAGGGGCGGGAACGCAAGTCCAAGTCCCTGAGACAGAACAGGGATTTGAACCCAGTCGCCCACATCCTAGGGCAGGCCCTGGCCTGGGGGCTGTTGGATAGGTGGGTTGGGGGTTCCCCCTTGGGAAGGTCTCTGTTTTGCCCCGGGGCACAAGCAGAACATTTTAAAGATCAGGCGTTTTCAGGAGAGAACTGCCCCCCCAGCAATAGTCAGAAGCCTGTTGTGTCACGGAAGCAAAAGCCAATCCCTGCCCTGAAGAACAGAGAAGGAGAGATTACTGTCTCCAGTGACAGCCACGGGAAGTGGGGCTCACAGTAGATGCAGTGGCCCAGCTGAGGTCACGCAGTCAGCCCTGGGCGGTCCATGGAACTGAGCCCTGAGTTCCTGAACCACTGAGTGATGGGATCTCCTGGGTCACACCCAGAGCCTTACCCACCCAGCCTTACTCCCCTCCACATACCACCACCACACTTCCTTCGGCTTTGGGGTCAGCTGGCCTGCCCGGAGCAAGGAGCCTGAGAGGAAAGCCTATTTTAAAAGGCTGAAGGAAGCGCCAGCCAGTTTGTGCCAAGACAGGAAGCAGGCCCCACATCAGAAGCTGGGCATTTGATCATTTTTTCTTGATTATTACTGTTGGGGAGGAGGGGTTGCTTTTCTTTTGGAACAAACCCCTCAGAGGAGTCCCACATGCACTCCTGGCTGGAGGCAACCCTTTCTGTTTGTCCAGGAAGGAACTGAGAGGCATAGCTAAAGGCCACTGTTCTGCAGGAAATTATTGTCCTCCTTAAGGGCGCACCAAGGCCAAAAATGTCCGAACTGAAATCAGGAGCCCAGCTCCAGCCAGCCAGGCATGGGGCATGCACAATTCCAGGTGAACTCAACAGGTGCTGCAGCTGCTCGGCACTTCCATAAAATCAGGCCCCCATGTCACAGGTTGATTTTCCCCCTCGGGTTTGCCTCAGTTAGCTAGATGAAGGGAAATAGCATTTCCTCTCGTCAGGTTAGACACGTAAGTGCTCAGGTTAAATTCCTGGTTAAATCAGGATTAGCTAATAAACCAGATCTAATTTCAGCCTTTCTTCCCCCGCTAGCTAGACCCCAGCGGCAGCACAGACCTGGCTGCAATAGCACAGGTCTCCTGCTGTCCTCCTCAAACCAGCGTAAGATCCAGAGCTCTGTGCTGATTTGTAAGGACCAAATCCCAGGAACGGGCGTGCATCTGGTGCTTAGAGCATGGCAGCTTTCCTGCGGAGTCTGGCTTAGCAATGCCTGAGCAGCGACCTCCTAGCCAGCAACGCTGCATCTCACCCCTTGCAGCACCCGGGAAGTTGGGTGGCCGTGCATGGCAGGCACCTGGGGACGGGATTTCATGAAAGCAAGCCCTGAGGCTCTCAGTCTTGGCAACATTGACGGAATTCAGCAGGACTAATCCCCCTTGTGTAAACGTGCGCTGCTCCTGGCCATTGGCTGGGAGCGGAAGCCTTTGGCAAACACCCTGCACTGCAAGAGTTTCACTCCAGATCATGCAATTGACTTAAAAGGGAGGTGTCAAAATAGGACAGAGGTCGACAGAGTGGGGGAGGGGTTTGAAAGGGTGCTCCGCCCCCGCCCCCCGGCCTCACCCAGGCCAATGCCATGCCCCACTTGACAGCCACCTTCATGAAAGCCTGAGGTCAGACTTCAAGCTCCAGGGTGCGTGCTGAAATCCCCCCATCAGACAGGGCCCGCGGCACGGCCTGGGAGGGGAGACGCTGCCATTAAAGCTGAGACGAGCTAGCCGCTCTGCGAGACACCCCATGGCCACGCCGCAGGGGCGGCTGCTCACAGGCCGGCCCAGTGACGTGACAGTGCGGCACTGGCAGAGCGCGGCAGAACTGGTCCCACCGCAGGGCTCGCGACAGCCAGCGCAGTCAGCGGGGAGCTTTCCCGCTCGCTGACAACATGCGCCAACAGCTCAGGAGCCTCCGCCAGGCAGCCAGTCTCCGTCTGTCTGTCCAGGGGTGAGAGTGTCATTCCGGGGACTCCGCTGAGCCCAGTGACGTATCTAGCCTCTGCATCTTAGAGGCTCGCAGACAGCAGGTTGGCCAGGCTGCCCCCCAAAGCTCTGGCTGTTCCTTTAACAGCTCTGCCTCTTGAGCCAGCTAAGGTAGCTGTAGTGCCAAACTGACAGCCCTGGAGACTGCTTATTTAGCCCCACAACAAGCATGGGGCTGGCAGCTGTTTCCCGTATGCGGTAAGTCGTGGACCACACCCGGCCCTGGAGGGAGGCTCTGCTAAAAGGCTCTGTGAGGGCCAGCTGTTAGGGAGCTTTCTATTTATTTATTGTGACATGGACACCTGGGGGCCGCACAGCAGCTTATAAACACTTTGTACGGGGGGGCCTTTGGGGGCCAAATTTGATGCTGGTGGGGATGTATCCAAGCTATAAACTTTGTCTGGATCCAGATTAAAACTTTCCCCAAGTGTGGGCCATTCAGATTCAGGATTCGTTTTGGGCCCCTCTCCAGCTAGACAGGTGACTAGCTTTAATAGGTCAGGGGAGATAGTCCAGCCTCAGTTTACCCGAGCATATTTTCCCAGAGGCGCTGCTCTTGTCCTGAGAGCTGCACAGATGAAGTCTGACCCCATGCTGGATCAGGACCATGGTAAGGGTGAAGCGCTATCAGTTCAGGGCCTCGTTCACTGCTGTGACTCCATGGCTATGTTGGTACACCTTCATTGATTTCTAGTGATGTTACCCAGGCTCAAAACCAGAGTAATGCCAGGGTGAATCAAGCTCCCTACGCTCAGCCAAATTTAGCAACGCTCTGTGCAGACTGCGAGATTAGATGCAAAACCGGGCTGGAAATCTTGCAAGACCAGGTTCTTGTGGGCTGTGCAATACTTCTGCTGCCTGGCAGGCTCCATGACAGCAGCAGCAGTTCTTGGCCCAGCCAGAATAAGGCCTTGTCCAAACACACACGTAGCATCAATTTTAACGAAGGTCATTTAAGTCGGTTTAGTGAAACTGATGCAACCCCCTGTGTAGACACCCTTACGTCAGGCTACAACTGGCTCGTCTTGATTTGAGCTCAGATCGACCAGTTACAGGGTGTCCTAGCATAGTGCAAGATGGGAGACCGTAGGAAAGTTTACTAGGCTTAAAGCTTCCGTAGATTTGAAGTGACAATACGGCACAGCCGCACAACGTATAGAATCACTGTCGTTTCCATGTGCGGGATAGAGACGAGATGTATGCTCCTGATTGATAGGTAGGGGCAGCCCGGCTTGGGGGCTGGGAGTATAGTATTGACACAGGATAGGTGTGGGAGCTGTTTGTCATGGGAGGGGGTGGAATGAATTTGGCACAAGACCGTGGGTCAGATCAGTCTGGTTTGACTCCAGTTCAAATTTGCTTTTAGAGCAGGCTCAGGGGGACACAGATGTCTCTCCTAAAATGTTTCCAAAGAGAAAACCCTCGTCTCTGATCCAGAGCTGACCTGGAAGTGTGGCGCTCATGTGCAGCGCTTCAAATAATCACATGGCATTTCTGTGGTTGGAGCAATCATGCATTATTGCTGAGATGCATTATTGGTCACAAATATTTTGAGGGCCAGGGAGCGATGGCTGAAGAGCAATTGCTCTGGAGTAGCACCGGCAGAGCAATTGGCCCAGGGAGAAGGCCAGTGGGAGGGGGGGGGCGAGATTGATTGGAGGGGCTGCGTTGCAGGGGACCATTCTCCTGTCTCCCCCCAGTGGCTTGGGAGGAAGCAGCAACCTCAGGAAGAACAGGTGGCGTGACTTCAGCTGATTCCTAGAGCGAAAACCCTTCTGAAACCCCTTTGTATCTGTGTCAGCCACGAGCTGGGCTTCAATTTGTTTCTCAGGAGCCCTCGTGTCATTATTACGTCAGGAGCACCCACATTGTTCACCACTCAGGACTCTGTGCATAAGAGACAGACAGACAGATGGCTTGACTCACCTCTGCATCTCTCCAAATTTACACTAGCCTCACCCTTGTGCTGCTACTCCGGCATCAAACTGGAGTAAAGCAGCGAGTCGGGTCCAGGCCACCAGCTCCTATAGTTCATGCAGCTGGGCAGCAAGTCCAAGAGCCAAACACATCCACCGCCTAAAATCACCGGTTCTAGAAAGGCGCGTCTTTCTTTTTACGGAGAGCAAGTTCATAAACACACTCTGTCCTGGGATGGTTGCGATGCTTTTCACGCTCCCTTTAGTCCAATAAATGGAGATCCATGCAACTTTATACCACAACTACAGCTTTTTACAGCCTCAAAAGGCAGCTCGCTGGCACCCTGCCCATCCGGCTGCTGTTCAAGAGGACTTGACTGATCCCTCTGCCGTGATTTAGGGAGTTCCTGGGGAGCAGGAAAAACTCCACAAACGTTTGAGAACAATTTCAGCCTAGCGAGTTCCAGTGAGCCGTGGCCAGTTATGCAGCTTGCCATGGGACAACCCTTACTTCATTGTTCCAAATTATACACAGAACTCAGTGGATTGCAGCCTGCCAAAGGAAGGACATGGGGCTTTTAAATTGTGAATGAGACCGAGTGCAAGGGAGAGAACACAAGTAATCTGAGGAAGATGCTGTGGAAAATAGCAGGTTTCATTTCTGTGACATACAGGCCATTTTTCATTAGCTGAGTTTCTTTGCGTGTCCCAAGCTCTGATGTCCACAAGCTGCAATAACAATACAGTGGGACAGGGCAGACCAGAGATACCTTTGGGGGCAGCTAGGACCTTTACTCTGAACACTGCCCTTGGATGGGGCAGGATTGATTTACTTAGCTTCAAATCCTCGCCAGCAGATAGCTGGCGTCTGACTCTGACTGTCTCCACTGATGGTTTTGCCTGGCTCCCTTGTTGTTCTGTCCCATCATCTGACCAGTCCTTAGTTGCACAGCTTTTTACATTATTTACTTTAAAATTCCCTGCTGCTGCAGCGTAGGCCCACGGCACATAATGGATTTCAGATACCGAAGCCAGGGGCGTTAGACCAGGAGTGAATTTGTCCGGTGCTCAGTTAAACTAAAAGGCAACAAACAAAATGGGGCACAAAGGGAAAAAAATTACACTGTGTACAAAGTTAACCAGTGGAACTCCTTGCCACGGGATATTAATGAGCCCAATAGCTGAATAAGCTTCAGAAAAGGATTAGGCTGCTGTTGGTCACCCCATGTAACATCTATTCCAAGGGCAGGGAACCGGCTGCTCTCACTCAGGAAAGCAGTGACTGTAATGGCTCGGCTGGTTCCACCAGGCTCAGTGAGTCCTCAGCCTGAGCCACTCCAACACCGCCCCCACTGGCTAATGGGGCCAGCATGGACCCCTGTGCTCCTCTGCAAGGGCTTTGCTTTCTTCTGCCTGCCCCACGCTGCAGGCCTACGAATTAGACGCCAGGTGCGTGGAACCCTACGTGGCGTGGGGCCCTCGCCTGTCACAGCGAGCAAGGCTGCCTAATTCTCTGGGCAAGGTAAGGCAGGCTGGGAATGGAGTGGAAGGGCTCTCTCCCATCTCCCCTTTCCTCTCTACAGAATGCAGGCAGCCTCCAGGGGCAGGGAGCTAATGGGGAGAGGCAGAAGACGGGGTGGCAGCGGTTAATGGAGCAAAGACCGGGGGCGAGGTCTCCTAGCTCTGCTCTTCCTGCAGGTCTGAGAAGCACATGGCTTGTGCCTTTTGCATCTATTGAGACTTTTTCCAGACAACTCAGGCCTGCAAGATACCTCTGGTTTCCCAGGGCTTTAGAATCTCTCAGCTCAGACGATCTGGAACAGACAGTGCGCCCAGTCCAAGGTTCACACATCTGCCAGGGAACTAACTGGGCCGTGTGAGCTGGCTTGCGCCGTTGGTAATGCAGCAGACTCTTATCTGCAGTTCTAAGCTGGAGTCCCTCGTTTGGGGGGCAGTTTTCCCTCCTGTTTCTCATTCGAGGTGCTGAAAAAACTACCTGGGTCAATGCCCTGAGAGCCAGGAGGATCCGCCTTGGCAACCTGCAGCCTTATCTTACCTAGAGATCTGGGTTTTGCTCATATAGCCATTCCATTTGCAGTGTAAATGGCCTCAGTGGTCTGGGCAGCCAGCCCTTTGACTCAATTCAGGAGGTGGGGCCTGATAAGGGAGCATCAGATCCAAACACTCCACTCCTGGCTCGCAGCCCTTTGAAAATCCGCTGGGCTGGCTGTTTGTTTTTGTTTGAGGCATGTTGTTAAGGAGGTTCCCTGGGGAAAGCCAGGGAGGGTAGAGGCTTAAAACACTCCCTTCTGGTCTCATCTTATCCTGCCATAGGATCCTGGAGCAAGATAATAATAATAATAGACTTGGCCTTTCTCTAGCACCCTTTCTCCAAGCCTCATGCAGCAATTCCCTAACACCCCCCTCCTCGCTCCCTGAGTGCCGGAGGATTTGGAAGGTCTTTGGCCCCCTCATGATATGGTTTCCCTGCCTCTGCTCCTCTGACCTCTCCACGCAGAGTTACAAAGGAGTGACGTGCCTGTTAATTGCCCTAGCTTAGGAGCCATCGAAGAAGGCTGCTAGGTTTGGGTAATATATAATGGGGTGTGATGCAGAGGAACGGCATCGGTTTATACTAGGGCTCGGTGGTTTTGAAGTAGAACCTGAGGTCATAGGACAGTGGCTCATATGCAGGATGCAGATTTGTCTGATCTCCCTCGTAACCACATTAGGATCACGGCTGCAATTCCTGGCTAGCTACCGATCCATGGGGAGCCATGCGTGCTGCTGGAGCGGTGCAGAATCAGCACGGCTGGAGAGCCAGGGGAAGAAAGCAATACCACAGGGAGCACCATTTCTCCCCAGGCCTTTCTCCCCAGGTTCCCATTGAAAGAGACCCTCGAAAGTGACACTGGTCAGGAGACAGCAGATCTCCAAGATTCTCCAAATACTTAGCCACAGACATTGCAGCATTCCTGGCCCCTTAGCCATGGGATCAGGCACATTAAAAAAGTTCAGTTTAACAAAACCAAAAAAGAATTTTCAGGCTGAGACATGATTCTAATTTGACAAGAAAGTTTAAGGCAGCCGAGAAAAAGGATGAGGGGAAAACCACCGGGGGTGTGATTCGATGTCAATGCCACAGCTCATCTTAGTTACAAGCTAGAACGCCAGTGCTCCAAGGAGGGGTGTGGAACAGTGCAGAACTACCAGCAAACACAGGAGACTATGCCCGTCAATCACAAAGATTTACACGCCACTAATCCTGTTCTAATCTGTACACGGAAACCACAGAATTAAGTTGACTGTAAAACCAAATCACCCCCTAAGGAAAAAAGTCATGGGAATGTCTTAATAAAGATAAATGGGCAGTTACTGTTTTGGGGCAAAGGGAAACAGAAAGGGATGATAAAACTATTTAAGGAAGGCTGCAAACCCGCCGGTTCAGGCCATAAACCTGAAGAAATCTCTCACTGACAGATGAGGGAGCAGGGGTTTGGGGTAGCAGTGGTAGTGATGGTTTGGGCCCCACACTCTCCTGCAGGCACCGCTTTCCTGGCTGTGGTGTTTTTGTCTCAGGTAACTAGCCCAGCTGGGGTGGGGCTACTCATGCCGGGACCCTCCCTTACTCTCCTAGGCAGTCCAGCTCACCTCAGTGGGCCTGCGTGAGTCAGTAAGGGTGACAGGATCAGGCCCTAACCCGGGTCACCCTTCCTGCTCAGTTGGGTAAGAGGAGCGGCCTGTCTCGTCACATGCCAGAAGGCATTGGAGACAGGATACTGGGGCAGCAGTCTCTCCCACATGCTGGAGACATCCAGGCAGGGCTGGTTAGACAGAGTAGGCAGATCCAACGGGACGGCAAGGAATGAGGCTGGTTAGAAAGATCAAAGCCAGACCAGGGAGTAACCGGCAGTGAGCTGTCCTGATGAACAGCAGATCCATTGTGTGTTCACAGACCGGAGGAGTGGGGACAGGGAGGGCATGCGCCATCCCAAAATCATTCCAGCCAGGCCCAGCCAGGGAATCCAAACCCCACACGGGCCGAGAAGAGGCCACAGAAAGGAACAGAAACACACGGCCCGTTAAGATCAGCGGATATTCAGCAGAAAAGAAAGTTTGAAGGAGTGATTTGAGCCCTGTTCGGCTAGATGCCTGGCTGGAGGGGATGCAGGAAAACGCTGGGTAAAGGGATGGCCGGGTGTAAAGGGCGCACTCCAGTGCCCGAGGGAGAAGAGATTAGAGTGGCCAGTAGATGGTCAGGAGGAAAGAGGCCAGGGATGCTTTCCAGAAGGGGGCAGAAACCAGAACGGCGGCCAGGTGTGCAGGTTGACTTCACGATGCCCCTTGACCCAGCAGGCCACAAGATGCTGCTGACCCGTCAGTGGGAGCTGAAAGACGGCAGACGGCCAAGGGTTTCCTTGGTTCAATTCCTGCCCCTGCGAGAAGTCTCAGAAAGGCTCACACCCTCCCGGAGGTGACTCCTGTGCACGCTCAGATCCTTCTCTCCTGGTGTTGAGAGATGTGGGGCCATTCAGGTGTCTGCCTCCTTTCCACTGGGGACCGGTGGCACAGTTCCCTCCCTCCAGCTAGCCGAGATCAGGGCCTGTTAGAAAGCGAGCTGGCTGCCTCCCTGTTCTGACCACTGTGAGGTTGGCAGGGACACAGCTAGAGCAACTCACTGCAGCTGCTGTCCTTGGGACTGCTCCATCTGCTATGAGGTATGCCCACCCCCGCCCACAGATGTTCACAATCTGGGGTTGCTTTTTGCACCACAGACTCTTCTGGGATTCCCAGGTGACATGCTGCAGCTGTTCAGCCACCAACAGCTTGGTGCTGACAGCATTTCCTTGCCAATTTGGATTTTGCCAGTGTTAGCCATGCCTGGGTCACCTCCAGCTCGAACTGATGTAACATGAGCCTTCCTTGGAGACCACTCAGAAGCTTCAGCTCGGTGCACTATATGGCAAGGCACTTGCTTCGTAGAGTTTGTCTGGTGAGCACTCCCTACCTCTGCTCCATGAGCAGTCCCGGCGCTCCATTTTCTGCTGGGTGATGGTCAAGTGTGAGTTCAGATCTATAAAACCCTACGTGCTCTTTCCTCCTATGCCCTCCACGCCATCTGAGGTCACCAGCTGCCTGTGTGCTGACGGTCCCTGGCCGTACACTCTGGGGAGTCGGGCTGTTAGTCCTCGCTGTGAAAGGTGCACCCTCTTGCAGCCACCCAGAGCTCAGGTTAACTGGCCTTCAAGGCACAGCATAAAACTTGGTGTTTTGACCAGTCGTTTTCTTGACTATCACGTAGTTCATGTTAAAATCCAGTTCAAGCTGCTACGTGACAAGAAGGCTTGCCTATCGCTGCCTGTCCCACTGCTCACATACTCAACGCACCCACCTGTAACATGCGGATAATATGGTGTGAATCCCCGGGGGCTGGCAGGATAGATCCACAACTACTCGGTGCTCTGCCAGGATGATGCCGGGGTGAGGAAGTAGACGGATGGGTCGCATGGGCAGAAGGTGATATTTGACTGGATTTGCTGCTGCACAGCATGCTGAATTGATTTGTAGCCAAATACACCTCCACCTCCATCCAAACACACACACACCTAAAAAATCACACATCAGGGCAGATAAACTGAGTGTGCAGAAAACGTTACACATCAAGGGGATATACATGTCTACTCAGTGGAGAGCAGCCACCATCTCTTGCTATTTGTACCACTGGAGAAATACCCACGGCTTCCATTGGGGTGTTTGATGGTGGAGATTTGGCTGGGTCCCAGGGGTATCATTTTAGGTTCGTCTCTCCTTTTTTTCAGCTCTTGATGCTTCTTTGGTGGGCTCTGTAATGAATTATGGACTCTCATCATAATTTCTCTGACATCCCTCATTCTTCCTCAGGGGTGCTGGCCCAATTCTGGGTTTTTCCGGCTTTAGGGCAGCTGGACTCGGTTGCTGGAAGCAGGACACTGCTCTGTGTTCTCCATGCCCTATGCTCGCTGCTAGCCTTCTCTTCCCCCCTGGATCTCAATAGCTTCCTTTTTGTCAGCCAGTGGATTTATTTGCTGCCTGTTGATTATCCTTCTGTGTCGACCTAACTTCCAGGGCAGGGATCTGTTCTTCAGTCTTCGATGAGCACCTTATACTTCTGCTACCATACTGCTGGTCTTTTCTGCTTTTCACATAAGAGCGGCCACACTGAGTAAGATCAAGAGTCCATCTAGGCCAGTAGCCAGTCTTCCAGTGGGGGCCATGGCCAGATTCTTCAGAGGGAATGAACGGCAGAGGGAAATTATCAATTGGTCCATTCCTTGGCAGTCAGAGGCTTAGGGAAATCCAGAGCATGGGGTTCCATCTCTGACCATCACATACTTTTAAGGCCGACCTCCTGCATAGCACAGGTCAGAGAACTTCACCCAGCCATTCCTACATCCAGCCCACATCTAGCATGTATTTAATAAAGAGACATCCAGGCCTGATTTAACTTACCTCCCAATCTTGCAGCTGAACCCCCGCCCTGCCTATTTTAGCTCCCACTTTAGCAAACATTGAGTCCCTGGTAGTTATAAAGTCTCATTCCTGCAGCCCATTTTCCTTGGCATCTGTCACTGTCTCTCTACTGGGGAAATGTAGTGGAAGACCCACACCAATCCAGATTGGAAACTGCTGGACACAGCCAGAGAGTGACAGCGAAGAGGCTCTGTTCACACTGCTGCTGTGTCAGGGAGGATTGTGGGTCACCTCATCCGAACAACATACAAGGGAGACAAGCATCCGAGACCTGCAAGTAGCCCTTGTAGTGTAAATGGACATCACGGGTGAACGGCACCAGGTGGCCTAAACACAAACCCCCCAGGTATCTCTGCCCTCAGTTTCTAGCACAAGGAAGAGCTCTGCTTGAAGGAATCAGTTTTTGGCCATGAGTGTGCAGAACTCTGTAATCTTGGCATGGCCCGTGGGCGTCTCTCTCACCGACACCACACTCCGGTCTAGTCAGACTCACTGAGTGCTCTGACAATGGGAACCAGACTTTGGGAGGCTGCTGACAGAGCAAGAAAACATGTGGCCTCTCATTCCCAGGGCTCTGATGGGGAAAACGCCCTGTGTTTCCGGGAGGCAGTCGAAAGGGATTGTAACAAAACTATTGCTGAGCTAGGACTCGGGCAAGATTCAAAGGCAGGGCTGATCTAGGGAGCTCTACGGGCCCTACCATCCTCAGGCAGCATCTGCAAAATCCCGGTTTCCATTTCATTCTCTTCCTAGCCCATTTTCTTGTAGACACGGCATTTGTAAAGCACGTGTCTCTAGCTAACGTTCACCAGCGGGCACGCAGAGCCCTGCAGTGACCACAGGCCTCGCAGACATCAGACACCTGCCTCGCCTAGAGAGCTGCTTCTTGGAAAGCCTTTCTAAATGTTGGCCACTCAATTGTTAACAGCAAGGGCGTTTAACCAGTGGAACACATAACCAAGGGAAATGGTAGAAGCTCCTTCTCCTGGAGTCTTCAGATCCACACTGGCACCTTTCTGGAAGATTTGCTGGAGTCAGACACGTTCTTGGGCTCAATACAGGGGTAACTGTGACGTTACCTGGCCTGTACTGTTCAGGATACCAGGCTAAGTGATCCCATGCTCCCTTCTGGGCTTAGTGAATCTATGCAGGCGTCTCAGCACAAACTGCTCTGTTGGTCTTCAATTGCCTCCAGGCTAGGGAGGGCCTGGCGATTTCCCATGTATAATATGAGAGTCTGATCCCGTTGAGGATACATCAAAGAACAGATCCTTGGCCCTTCTGCAAACCCTCCTCCTAACAGTGTAGTTTGCCATCAGAGGTTTCCACTCTAAAAGGGAAACACTTTGCTGCCAGGACATTTCTCCCCACTAGAAAATTTGGCTGAACCTAGCCAAACCTAGGGTGCTCACTTGTTTTACAAAGGGTAGTTTAATACCAAGTGGGTCAGTGGCTCATAAAGAAGCAACTCATTCGAATGTGTTTGCAGACAATTCTGCATTATTCCAGTGCCCCTTTGCAAATTCTTACCTCAGTAGCTGTTGCTAAATCCACCGACAGACAACACTAAAGAACTGTTAGTAGATACACGCAGCATTACCAAGATTAAAAAAATGTGACCTCACATTTATTATTTGCCTTCTTGCTTTTAAGCCTCTAGAGATTCCATTGTCCAGTTTCCTTCCACCCAGTCATCAGGGCTGGAAATTTTCTTTTGTTCTAAAATGAAAGCTGAGTGTGTCTAACACATGACTCCTGGAGCTGGGGCTTTCAAATAAATGCTGAATATCAGAGGAGCTGGCAACACTGCAATTTGTCTATTAACTGGGTGTCATTGAGAAGGCTGGACCCTTCCAAGCCATTTTCTGAGCACAGCACACATGGTAACAGCAGGACTATTTATTTGTATTATCACCATACCGAGGAGGCCTAATTATGGACAAAGACCCACAGTGTGAAGATGCTGTACATACACAGAACCTAAGTGTTTGCAGCTCACCTCCACATGTCCTGGAGATCACACACAACTAGGGCAAACTCATATTCGCTTGCTGTTACTGGATTATCAGGTTCATTGCATCAAACACTGTTAATGTCTAACAAAGGGGGCTGGCTGGCTCGAATGACAAAGGAAGCGGATTTCCAGAAGAACATTCATGTATCGTGATTCCTGGAGGTGAAGGGACAGGTTCATAACAAGAACACAACCTAGGAGGGCTGCAGCAGGCCTATGGCACTGGACAGCAGAGACCACTGCAGGAGCAAGGCATGAGGAGGGCAGAGTGGGCCGTGAATCAGTAGAGGAGTCAGATGAACTCCTGGCAGAACTTCAGGTGAGGGGCCTTGAGGGTGGAAAGTCTGCCCCAGGCACACATGACCCCTCTCCGCTAGAGGGCTCAGTGCTGATCAAGGCTGCTCCAGAACTGGGCATCAGTGGCTGGATGCGGGCATGAGCTGGGCACCTGGGACATATGTCGATTCAGTGTTTCCCCCAGGGAGCCTCCTCCAGCAGGTCTCCTGTGGAGCCCGAGCCAACAGCTAATGCGGTCGTTCCTGGGGTCCGAGCAAACACCACAGCCTTCCTCTGGCCACAGCTGCTCCTGCTGGAGTAGGGCTGGACAAGGGGTGGAGGGCTGGCTTAGAGGAGTTTTAGAGGAACTGAGACTTCCCTGCGGGTTCACATTGGGAAAAGGGAGGCAGATGAGCCGGATGAGTCAGAGCCACTGCAGAGTCCAACAGTTTCACATTGTGCAAGGGAAATTTCCACCCAGACTAAGCATCTTCTAGCTGCCAGTAACAGAACCACACAAACTGGAGACAGACACTAGCTGGTAACGCATATTTCCCAGCTACCTACCAATGCAAGGATGCTCCTGTGACTCTTTGGGGTTCAACCCAGACCAGTATGGGGCTGTCACCACTGCCCTCCAACTCTGGGTGCCTTAAATGTTACGCTGCTGCAGCGCAGAGCCCTGACACCAACAGCCAGCAGAGGAGCTTACAGGGCAAACCCTGCTTTCCACCGCCCAGTCATAACTTCCAGAGTGACCCCAGCATCCTCCCCCAAGTCCTGAACTTCCTCAGGACAGGCTCCCTGGAGTGCCCAGCCCTCTCCAGGAACACTCACTGGAGTAATTAAGTTTGCTGCTCCTTTAAGAGACAGAGCGGGCAGCTTGTTATCAGGACTGGAGCAAACCTCACATTGATTCAGCCAAAGCACAGGGCTGGTTTCGATAAAAGGACAAACCAGTGTATTCAGTGAAAAAGGCATGGGTGTAAGCAATACAAGGTGCAAAAACAAAAAGGGTTACAGACCCACACAGTAAATGTATGCTTCTAAGACTAAAATTTAACTTCAGCAAGCTACAATCAGCCTAAGCAGGTTTCTCGCCTACATTCAGGCACCAGCGACTTCAACCGCCTTGGCTGACGGCTCCTCTTTCCTCAGATGAACAAGGCCCCTCACCTCATGCATCTCCCAAATAACAGATGTCAAAATGGCTTTCTGGCCTTGTGTGCATCTTCCAGTACCCAACGACTTCTCTCCAGCAGGCAGAAAGCCCTCCTGAGGCCCCCCAGGGAGCCAACCCATTCGTTTTTGCAGTCTGCCCCGCTCACGAGGTCTATGACTTTTCCATTGTCTCTGCCAGGCTGCTTAGATAAGCAAACACATATCCCTTTGTCTAGGGCAGCCTCGGCTTTACGGTTGTCATTATAGCACACCTTTATGTACACCCCACGGAACGGTTTTCAGGACTAGCATGTTACCAGTTCACATATGAGCCCTTGCAGGACACCTTTTAGACACAGATCATGACAACAGGGTCAGGTGCAGTGTCAGGCCTGACAAGAGGAGGGAGAAACATAGGCAGGCAAGCGCTGCCAACACAGAGTAGCGACCTCCATGGCACAGCTCCCCGCAGCGTTGTCTGGTCTTGTTGATGACATAAGCAATAGGGCTTCCCCAGAGCCCATGGGGGGGAGGAGGCATGGCACAGCCTCAGGTTTTCTTTTGCTACCCTGCATGTCTGCCTACCCCAGCGTGGCAACAGGGCCCATGCACAAATGTGCCTCCTGGGGGCACAACGTGGCCCTGCAAATTGCACTGATTTACTCCCAGCCCAGAGGCCTGAGATCAGGACTCCCCCTCCGGGCCCATGTCACTCCTTAAAGAGGCCATAACGGAAGTGCAAATGGAAAAGTTAGTTAAAACCCATTATTTAAATCGAGGCATTCCACTGGGTGATTTAAATCCATCACTGGTTTAAATGTCTTTCATTTAAATCAATCCACCCTGCTCCGAACAACCCTGGCTACCAGAAGAAACCTCTCCAGCCCTTTGACAAGTTGGCTGCAGGCCCTAGCGCGTGTGACTGTGGCTGGGCACACACAGTGTAGCCTCTTCCACCCATTGACTGTGCTCTTGGGCACTGGCTGCCCCCCATCTTGCTAGCCCTGCACCCAAAGTCTTCAGGCAGGTGCTGTCCCATTCCCAGTTTGAGCACAGGGAGGTTTCCAGGTTTGCTGTTGAGAGGCAGAGCGAGCACCCCCGACGGCCATGTCTCTGTTACAGAAACAAGATGGCAGCCGCTCCCTGGCACCAGCTGAACGCGGCCCTGAATTGATCTATTTTTGTTTTACAGCTTCCCCTAATAAAACTGTCATGGGAAAAAGTAGAAAACCCAGGCTCTGAGAGCCTCCAGCTGTGAGTAATCAGTCTGCCTGAGCCACGAGGGAGCTGGCTTGCAGGCTCTTTTTTTCCGCTTTCTGAAGTGCTGTTTCAGTTCAACCAGCGCTGGCGTGCATCTGTGCCAGCCGGCAGCCAGGGCCGCCGCCCAGCCTGGCAGATAAACATTGACGTGGGCAGGTTCCCATGGGCGTGTGCATGCTTTCCGGTCACCAGGGTAACGTAACACAGGCGCGGCGGGGCACGGCAGCCGGCAGGAACAGCGTCTGTGCTCCCAAGCCAGGCCAAGGCTGGTGGAAGGGACCCAGCGTGAGACCAACAGGCGCCCACGGAGACCGGCCTGAACACCCAGCGGCTGAGCGGAGCATGAGCTGCTTTCTACGGGGCTCTGACTCTCACTATTGAATGGGCAGGCGGCCGGGCTCTGGGACAAGCCTATGCCAAGGCCTCAGGGCAGGGGGGGCTGGGATTTGGGACTTTCCCTTTTCTCTCTGTAACCTCTTCAAGCACCTGCCACCCAGCAGATGCCCCGATGTAGGGAGCGCCCCCCTGGCACGACACCCCCTGCTCACAGCTGGGCTGTATGAGGGAAGGGCTTTGCAGCTCTCCCCAGGCTGCCAGCAGGCTTGGAGAGACGGGGGTGGAAGGGAGGGAAGAAATGAAGAGGGGGCGACAGGTTTAGTGGTCAGAGAGGGCCGAGAGGCAAAGGAGCCTAGACCCCTTAGCAATCTCCGCCAGCCTCTGACTGAGAGCTTTGTGTTTCCTCTGGCCTCCTGCTGCCCTGCCACTAGCCACGGTCGTGTCCCCCCCGGCTGCCTGGACCCGGCCAAGCCACTCTGCAGCCTGCCCTGACAGGGGCCAACCCCGGAGATGGCAGCGGAACGTGAACACACGCACACAGACACCCAGTGTGCACTATTTACCGTGCAGAGGCATGTCCTCTTGTCCCCACCTGTGATTAGGGTGACCCAATGTCCCGATTTTATAGTGAGGGGCCCGATATTCAGGGCTTTGTCTTACACAGGTGCCTATCGCCCCCCACCCCGATTTTTCACACTCGCCGGCAGGCTGCTCACCCTGCCAGCGATCAGCTGATGCCCTGAACCAGGAGAGCGGGGAGCCCTGGTCCGTTCGCTCTGGCCTTGCTGCTTGTGCGAGGTGTCCAGCCGAGAGCTGCTACTGGCACCATCTACGGGTGGAACGGAAAGTTACCGGCCAGCCCTAGTCAGTGCGAGCGCTGCCCGTCTAGGGGATTTCTGTCTGACTGACTCGGGGGTTCACAGACACCCTCACAGCAGCTGGCAGGGGCAGGTCCAGCCCTCCTCCCTCCTTCCCCCACCGACTATAGCAAGGCCTGCGCCACCCCAGCCTGCCGCTGCTGCCACGGGCCACATCCGCTCCCAGCTTCCCGCGCTCCTGGCAGAACGTGCCCCTCGGCTGCGCTTTCCAGCATGGGGGGCTCAGGCTGGGAACCAGTCGCTGTGAAGAAAGGCAGGTCACATCTCCCCTGCACCAGCCTTCCCTATCGCACCCACAAACCCCTTCCCCTCCCCGCAGAGTTCTGGCAGATGCCGTCTGCCACATGCACAGCGCTGGCCATATCTTGCCTTTCAGGGTCTCCAAAATCCCCCCAGCTCCACTGACAAAGCCCTGGCCCACAGCCAGGCTGTCTCCTGCCCTGGCTGCAGTGTGCCACCAACTCTGTCCAGAAGACCCCTTCGAGCACTTTCTGATTCCCACTCCCAGGACTAATCCACCCCCACTGTGTCAAATCCAGCCCCCATAGCCCCATTCACAAGGCCCTCCAAGCCTTGCCTCACCTGCACCTCTCCCTATTCCACCTCCAGCCCCTTCTACCCTCCCCAGCTCTTTCACTTCCCACCCCTGCCCACACTCAGCTCCACACCACCTCTATGGTGTGGCCCCCCTGGGCCTGGTGCACTCTGTTTCTCCTCCGTCACCAACCCTCCTCGTTCAAATCACACCTCAAAACTGTTACGGTCACGGCCTACTCGCAGAGAAGCCAGAGGCGTTTCTGTCTTTATCTGCCTGGAAGGTTGCAATGTAACACAATTGCAGCACTTACAATCCAGCACCCGAGCACACAAGAGCCAAAACCTGAGTGAGACACAAAGCAGAGAGGTACACCTCACCCCACCCTTGCATTGGGCTGGCTCTTTGCAGCCTGATTGCTTCCCTACAGAGCCCCAAGCCTGCACGCAGGACCCGGGAAAGCCCTAAGACTTTACAATGGCAGCACAGAATTTGAATACAAACCTGCACCCCCCAGGCAATTGCTTCTCCCTCCTCAGCAGCTATACCTGGCCTGAAACGCTGGCCTAGGTCTCCTTTGATTTGGAAGCTCTTGGTGGCTGGGTGGTGCTGGCAGCCTGTGATACCCAGGGATGAGACTAGATGATCTGGGGGGTCCTCGTCCACCCTTCAACCCTCCGACTCCTGCACACACCATTCTGCAGCTCTTCCACTGGGCTCAGCTCCTGACCCCACCCCCCAGTGCACCACTCAAGGCCTTTCATCCCCCCTGCTTGGCAGTTGTGGCTCTCAAGCCTCACATGGTGACTGTGTAGGGAGAACCCACATCCATCCTCTCCTGTGAAAGCCCCAGCTCTAAGCAATTGGACTCTCCACCCCATAACCCTACCTAGCCTGGCTTTCCTTCCCCAGGCCTCTTCCTATATGCTCAGCCTGACCGCCTTACTCTCCTGTCCTTGGATGCTCATCTGCCTTGTAACACAGCATCCCCTTCCTACCATTCCTGAATGAAAGCCAGCTGGCCTTTTATTTCCCAGCAGGCCTGGCTTAGTCACATGGTCCATCTTGGCACATGAGCCCTGTACTCTCATTCCCTTCACCTGGGAAGGAGGGCTAAACAATGGCAAAGGTGACACCATCTCTGCCGTTCCCTCAAAGGGTCAGCTCACCTTGTGATAGAATCCTACTAAGGTCTTTTCCTCAAGAATATCTTGTGGCAGTGAGTTCCACAGGTCAATTGTGAGTAGAGCAGAAGAATATTTCCTTTGATCACTTTTACATTTCTTGTCTTTTATATATAATGGATCCCCTGGAGATGGGAAATTAGTACTGTTAGATGGCTGGGTGGGGATGATTTATCTGAAGTGATTGCAAAAGCTAGGATTGTTTAATCCTGGAAAGGTGAATAGAGAGAGCTCAACTGAGTTAATCAAAATTATGATGGGTATAGTAGACAATTGATCAGTCCCTTCAATTTACTCCACCCCATAATCTGGAGACCAAGGTAAAATACTGTGAAGTTAATGGGTGGCATAGCTGGGACCAATAAAAGGAAACAGCATTGAGTAAACCTGTGAAATTCACTGCTGCCTTGTGCCTTCAAAGACTCTGGCTGGAATATTAAAAGGGTTTGATAAGTTAATTATTATAAATAAAGTTTCTTGTAAGGGTCATCGCAGCTCACATTTCAGGGCATCTGCTAATCAGCAAAGGCAAGATCAGGAAGAAATTCAGCCCCTCTCTCTTCCACTCCATGCCTAGCACTGCACAAAGGGCCAATGGCACGCAGGAGCGTTCTCTAATACCCACACATTTTACAGAACCAGGGATTTGCAACTAGGAGTTGCCACGAAATGGAGCACTGACCTGCCCCAGTTAATCTTGCACTCCCATTCTTGTCTACTAGGTGTTTATGCTGGTGTGGGAAGCATTTATAACACCACTTACTAGATTATCAATTAAATAAAACAGCATATTTTGAGCATTTTTCTTGTCCAGCTGCTCTCTTTTTTGCCACCAAGATCACAAATCACGAACTCTCTGCCCCTGCAGAGCACAGAAATGCATGCAGCGCCTGGCGCTGGGAACCCACCAGCCTCACCCCAGCAATGGGTTTAGAAGAAATCCCAGCAACCTGCCGAGTCAGCGTGATGTGGCTTCATGCAAAGCACCTTATTGTTCTGCGAACGTTCTGCACTGCTGGCTCTCTCCTCTGTGGGATGACTGTAGTGAATGGGTTGAACCTTGGCCCCGACTGCTGGCTTTGCCACTACATAAGAGCAACCCTCTGGTGCCAGTCAGAAAGGGGGATTCCATTGCCCAGGGCTAGGCGAAGCCATTCCCGGCTGGCCGCGGCTGAATACGGTACATTAATACTATGCTGAACTGCCTAGAAAATGATCAGCAGAATTAAAGCAGCCCTCCCAACTCCATAAGGGCTCAAACAGCAGCCAAGGGTCAGCGCGCCATGGGGCAGCCCCGCCATTTCCCCCAGAAGAGCTATCATATAGTGCACTGGAGGGAAGGGATGATCAGTCCACGGCCAGTTCTGCTGGGTTTCTGGCCAGGCTCATCCAGTCCAGCAGGGACCAGCACACGGAAGGGCCTGGCTCACCATTTCCTCTCACCAGTGGGTGAACTGTGTGGCCGCCAGGCTGTTCTGACCCACTTTCAGAATAGCCTCAAACCGGCCTAGCACGTGCAGCTTTCCACACAGCTTTAGGGCACTCAGTTGCACACAGAAATGATTGCACCTCCATGCCCAGAGCCATCTGTGCCCAATGCGTGTGAGCAAATGCAGGCGTGATGGTGACTGCATGGGCACAAAGACTGTGCTTGTGCCACGTGAGCCCAGCGGCTGCGAATTCTGCCAACTGGGAGAGGAGGGTAATTGAATAGGGAACAGGGCGTGTGGTGGTGACATGAGGATGGCCAGGGCATGTGCAGAAAGCTTGTCTGCCTGCTGCAGTGGGTCGTCGGAGGGCATCTGGCTCTGCCCAGGTTTAGCACGGATTAGCTTTAGAAGTAAGCACCGCCAGTGCTCCCTGCTCCATGCATGTTCCTGCCCAGCTCCCCCACTGCCCTGGGAAGGATGCCATCGTCAAGGTCAGGCCCAGGCTGCCAGCATGTACCAGGCAGCTACCAAGTTACGGTCTGGAGACAAGTAGGGGTTGGGGTCAGGCCAGGTCAGGACACCAGGAAGGCAGAGTCAGGCACCAAGGTGCAGGCAGGAGCGAATAGCAGAATCGGGGACACGCCAGGGTCAGGTTGGGGTGCATCGCAAGGCAGGGTCTGCAGCAGCAGCACGCAGTGCACATCCATGCTCAGACAGCTCCCTTGGCTGGCTTCCTGGTTTATATATGGGCATGAGCCAATCACGCAGCTGTAGGGAGCTGCCACTCAGCCCTGCTGGGCGGTACTTCCTGCAGCTTCTAGCATCACAGGGTCCTCCAGTGGAAACCCAGGCTCAGTTTCCTGAGGGGGATGCAACCCCCCGCCCGCTGCATTGTCCCAAGATCTAGTCCTGCAGGTTCTTAGAGAAACGGACCCAGCGTTCTGGATCCGCGCCATGACAGCCACTGTGTCTAAGTCCCAGAGGGCAGGCGGTGCACGCCATAGGACCAAGACGATTAGGATAGAGTCCCTGGTAAATGACTCGCTAGGCTGGGCATGAGAGATTCTGCCTGACAGCATCCCATTGTCTGCCTCTTCACTGGGAAACCAGTTAGCTCATTCAGCTGTGCACTTAGCGAGACAATGAAAAGGGCCTGAGCCTTCGCCAGGACATTGTCTGGCCAGCGCTGACGCATCCGAAATCGCTTTACAGGAAAGCACTGGTATCCCAGCATGCATCTGCTCCGCGTGCTTTGCTCCTTTGTAGTGTCCCACGCGGGAGCGCTAGAAGAATCACGAGAGAGACACACACACAATCCCCACGGGAATGCTGCCAAGCTTTTCGGTTGTGACTGGTGAGTTAAGGTACCCAACTCACCGTGCCGTAAAAGGCCTGGATCACCCGCATAGGATGGGCCTGGTGCGCTCTGAAAACAGCAAGTCGAGCCCCCCCCAAACGGAAGTGCCCCGAATCGCTTGTTACTTTTGAAAATCCTGGCCACAGTTCTTCAAAGGGCGTCACTTGATTACGAGGTGGGAGCGGGGGCAGGGGTTCCATGCATTGGAGCAACGCCAGCCATTTTGTTCGATTAACACAATCGTCACCTGTAACGCACTGCCCTTTTCAGCACGAGTAGCCCAGAATCCACCTTTCTGGGCGCCGGATGCTGCTGGCCATGTCCCTGCTGATTTTCGCTCCAGCGAGCAGCCCTGGGAAGTCAAATGCTCTCTTTTCTAGGGTTCCCATGGCAGCAGTGCAAAGGGGGGCTCATCTCAGGTCATTGGCCGCGTGCCATGCTGCAATTGACAGGGCCACTGCTTTTTAGGACCTCATGAGGAAACTTGCACAGCTCCTGGCTGTGGGAACCCACCAGCCTCACCCAAGCTTAGACAAAATCCCAGCGACCTGCCAAGCCAGCACAGCGTAGATGAATGTATAGCGGTGTATTGTTCTGCGAACGCTCCGAGCTGCTATTTCTGGCAGGCTCTGAAATCGGCTGGCCCACAGATGATTCATAGTATCAAGGCTGTCTACACGTCTTCACCAGCGCTGGTCACGGGGCTTGGACCACCCGCAGGAAATGTCTATAGAGGCCCATGGATGCATTTGCAACTGACTTTGACTTGTTATGTGAGATGTTAGGGAACGATTTCCTGTGAGTGAAGCAAAACTGGTGATGCTGCGAGTGGCTGTGAGAAATCAGTGCACGTCCAACAAAAAGCAGGATTCAAGTGGAGCTTAGGGACAGCCTTTGGATGGCCACTAGTAACCCAAAGCCCTTGCTAACCCTCAGCTCAGATTTTGCATGTGCTTTCACCACGTTGTGCCAAGTCATCACTAAACGAACCTAACCCAGTCACAGGCTGGAGACACCCCCTAGCAGATGTGCGCCCCCTTCTTTCTAAAGATGCCAGCCTGCGGTCCCAGAAGGAGCAAGCCTATCAAATGTGCATCTATGATCATACATTAACAGCTGGATATCATCGCTACAGAGCCCACTGCTTTGTAAAGCCAGCCAGACGCAGTGGAGTTACTCTGGCTTTAGAGGCATGTCACTGAATGCAAGACTTTAACCTGTCTCTCTGTGTGTGTGTGTGTGTGTGTGTGTGTGTGTGTTGCGGGGGGCAAGGGGAGGATTACAAAAGCCATAACAACAGTCTCTCCCTCAGTGCAAGACAGATAGTGCCGTGGGCCTTTGGGGTGATGTTAATACAGAGCAATGGCGTTATGGGATGCAAAGCCAGCGTGCGCTGGGGAGCGGTGTTTGACAGCATGGCACTTTGTTTTTCCCCTGGCTCTCAAAGCATGCAGATTTGTGCTCCCTGCCGCTGCATTAGCAACGCCACCCTGCCTCCTCTCAGGATGGGATCGCCATGTTGGTGCCTCCAATGTCAATCTCTGCTGACACAGCCCCATCCCTAGGCTGACGAGCAAGGAACGGTCCTGGGGGCTAGAGCGTGCACTTGCTGAAGGCGCTGTGTGTGTGATTGCGCGCACACACACTCACGATCATTGGGTGCTTGTCTCCATGGAGACCCCTTTGAAACATAAAGATACACACCAGATTTCACCTGGCAAAGGAAACGGCTTTTCACGTGATTTCATAGTGGCTGGGAATTTGACCCTGGCTCAGGGAATCTGTTTGTTATTTCAAGCCTTCCAACTAGCTGCTGGAGGGTGGGGCTCAGGGGGGACACTTTTGTGCCTATTGTTTTCTCAATGAATTTCTCCCCTTTCCCGTTACACGTAGTTTGAGCCCTGCTCAACTTAGCTTAGCTTCCACAGCCGTGAACCATGCTGTGTGCGGGAGGACAGCACGCCGGCCTCTAACAACATGTCCGTCTCATTACGCAATGACGGCTGAATAGTCTCAGGGAGGGAAAAATAACCCTTAGAAGTGAGAGGCAAGTGTAAGCACCGAAGAGCTGGTCAAGAAAGGAAAGGCCACTTCCACAACACGTTGCAAAATTGTTTCCCGTGTACAGGTTGGAAAATGGCCAGTTCTCAGAGCAGATTGGAAAATGAGGGTCCCCCTTGCCCCCTGTGGAAAATGTTGAGTTGGCAGTGAAAAAAAATTAAAACAAAGTATTTTGGCCAACGGCAGCAAATATTTCAAGCTAGAAATGCTGCCGCAGTGCCTCAGGCTCCTATTTTCCGTGCAGGTTGAACTACATCTCCCATGATGCATCATGATCAGCCTTCGTGCAGGTTGGCAGTCATGGTGTTGCAGTGCATCATGGGAGGTGGGGTCTAGTCAGGCAGCATGGCCCAACAGTAGCAGGTGGGACTGTAAAGGTTTTGGGCTGCAGCTGACACACGTGCTGATTTTGGATGTGCCAGCTTTTCAACAACCCAAAACTTTTCCGCTGAATGCAGACACGGTTCTGGAAAACGTTTGTTTCGAGGGAATGTTTTCAAGCCATGCTAACGATTTGACGTTTTTAAAAACAAGAAAAGCAAATGGGATTTCAGCCATTAAAAAAAAGAAAAATGCCTAAGAGGAAAAGAAGGAAAAACGTGGGCGGCGAAGATAATGGACCGAAAAAGGCCGGTGCTTTTCTATGTATGATTTCACTGAAACGTCACTTGAAAAAAAGGCAATTTTCCCTCCCAAAAAAGTTTGTTAAATTTTCCATTTAAAAAGAAACAAATGTTACCCAGCGCTCTGAGGCAGGGATGGGGACCCCCCAAAGCCAGTGCCAGTGCAAGGAGGACACTCAGAGGCTGTAAGTATTAGCTGAAGCCTGGGACGCGCTCAAGAGGGGAACTGGGCCGTGGAGGAGGGCTGGCCGCATGGTACCGGTGTTAGGCTAGGACTTGAGCCAGCCAGCTTCAATTCCCTGCTCTGCACAGACTTCCTCTGTGACCCTGGGCAAGTCAGTTGGTCGCTGTGTGTCTCAGTTTCCCAGCTGCACAATGGGGCAACTAGCACCTCCCTGCCCCCCGGCGGGTTTGGGAGGATAAATAAGTGCGTTAAAAGATGGTGACGGGCTCAGATACTGCAGTTATTGGGGATGGGGGCATCTAAATACCTTAGGGAGCTGGAGCTTGGGGGTAGAGGGACCAGGGAAGTGACACCTTTGTTTGTCCCTCCCCGACTGACAACAGCGACTGAGCAGCAGCAATGCTGCCGGGGTGTGGGTGTATGTGTGTGCATACAGTGACTAAAACCTTCCCTGTCAGGCTGTGGCGGGTCATGGTTAAAGCCACAGCCCTGACAGCTGTGTGGGCATGACCCCATCACGGGCTGGGTGAGCAGTGGCGCCCAGCAGCCTTGTTAACGTGCCTGACCCAGCTTTAGCTGGGCTGGTGGGTCTCCCTGGCTGAGGCAAGCACGCTCCAGCACTAAATGCCCTGTGCCCCGCGCTCGCTCGAGCCACACAATGCCCCATGCAGCCGTCAGTGCAGCCCATTCTCCCCTCCCCCCCGGTAGCCGTGCCTTGCTCCCTCACGTGCCACGACTGGTGTGACCGACACCCGCGTGTCTCTCGCAGCGCACGGGCCGGCTCCGCGCATGAGCTGCAGGCAAGGCCAGCCTGAGCAGACATTCCTGTCGGTACCGCTTGGCTTGGCCACACTGGCGGGTGCAAATTAGCCACGCCACAAACGTTCCAGAGGCCCAGCACCCGCAGGGCAGAGTGATGGCTGATGCGAGGGTGGTGGCAGAAGCTTTTGTAGCTCAGCAGTAAAAATGCAGCTGCCAGGGGTGAGCAGCTGACGGCAGAGCCCAGCTACTCCTGCATTTCACACTAGCGCGGCTGGGTCCAGGCTCTGGTTTCGTACCGGAGCCCAGAACAGCAGTTTCAGTCTTGCCAGCATCCTCACAGGAGGCAGGTGTTCTTGTGCTGCCGCTGAGAGGACGGGCTAACGTGGAAACTCAGCAACGTGCGCTACAGGCCTGCATGGACGGCTCTGTCCAGCCGCCCACTGTATGTTGCGGGCCCTCCCGCGCCCACGTTCACAAAGCCCTGGCCCATGTTACAGGGACGTCACCCCCCGGCCCCCCAACTGCATGTCAGCGCCCCACAGGGAACACCCACGCGCCGGCCTGGGAGGAGGGAAATGGCTGCAGCTTAACAGCCCCCCCAGCCCAGGCCGAGCCTTGCCCAGGAGACTGACGGCGTGTTGGGCGCTGAGCCGCTGGCCAAGGCGGTGTGATGCTGGCTCTCGCTGAGCAAAGGCAGCCCTGCCTGAAGCCAAACTCTGGGAAGCCCCTCAGCGAGGGCGAGCACTGAGCACACAGCCCAGCCTCTGCTGGAGATGAGCGTGGCCCGGGTGCTGACGCTGGCCCGCGCCCATCATGGCGCAGCATCACTACGCCGACCCCCCGCCTGGCTGCGGGTGCACAAAGACGCTGGTGCTGGGGAGAGGTGTGACGGGGCGAAAACTGCGCCCGGGGCGGGTCCGTGGAGGTACAGCCACCAGGGGCGTGTCCGGCAGCCGCAGAGACTTTTAGCGGAGACAGCGCAGCAGCAGGGGCCCCATGCCATGCACAGGCCAGAGGGGACGCCCGGGAGCCTGCCACAGCGGCCTGGCCACCCTCGCCTCGCTCCTTCATCTGGGTTTTTGTGCAGCCCAGCAGGACCCTCAACATCTGGCTGTGTGGGCCCCTCTGCTGGGTGCCCAGGAAGCAAAGCGGGTGCATCACGCTAGACTTGACCAGCTGCCCCACACCTCACAATTCCCACTTAGCTAAGACCTCCCTCCCCCCCACAATGCCTCCAACTGAAGGCAAAGAAAGAGGAGCTCAGTAACACGGCCCACGCGCCACGACAGCCTTTTCACTAAGAGCGCAGCCTGGCGCGAGCAGCAGCCATGCCCGGCCTCACCCGTCAGCTCAGAGCGCTGTAATGTGGATGCGTCACAAGAGAGATTCAACCCCAGCAGAGCCAGGCATTGTCCCTTCTGCGCCTTGCCCCAGCTCATGTCCCGGGCACCCAGCAGCGGTGTCCAAACAGCCCGATGGTCAGCGTCCTGCCAAGCTGCACAAATGCCAGCGACTGCCACACCCTTCTTCTGTGCACACTTGGGCAGGGGCCGAAGCAATTGACGTCGGGTGCAGGGCAGAGCAGAGCCACCCCGGAGCCAGACTCTGCTGGAGGTATTCCCTGTGGCGGGAACCCAGCAATCAGCCTGTTCAGCTGCAGTAAGCTGGGTCCCAGGGGCACGTGCGCTCGGAAGTGGTGAGCAGCATCTCTGCACAGCTCAACGGGCAATAAAGGCTAACCAGGTGAAGAACAGGATTGCACGGGGTGCCAGGCGTGGCCTAGCCCAGCGCGTTCCCAAGCTGGCGTGTGGCCAGTGCGGTAACGCAACGCACCCAGTGCTGGAGGGCTTGCCCCTGCCAGCCATCAGCCCCCGGCGCTCACCTTCCTCCACCATGCGCCCAGTAGGCACTGCCGTGTCCCCGCCCATGCCAGCCTGCAGCTAGCGCAATGCTGTCCTTTTCCCACACAGCCACGTACGGGGGCTGTATGTTCCTCGCAGCAGCTGGGGCTGTTCTTCCCACCACGAGACTTTTCATTGCAGAGCAATCGTACCCTTGAGGGAAGAAGCCACTCTCCCACCTCAAAAAGCCCCCACGCTGCTGCCCCCTCTGTCTATTCCTAGGACCTGACCCCTGGTCCATTGTGGCTGCCCCAGAAGCGCACAGCTGGACCTTCGCCCAAGCATTCCCACAGCACCCACCTGCCAGGGCAGCTCCTCCACATCACTGGCAAGTAACGAAGGATAGACAGCCGCGGGGGTTCACCCTGGCTCGGGAACAGACGTGGGGAGATGAGCGTCTATTTAATGGTAGGAGCCCTGGCCTGCCAGATCCCGCCCCGGGGAATGAATTTCAAAGGGCCTTAGGGGAGGGCTTGGGATGCCCAGGAAACCAGAGGAGTCTGGAAAGGGCAGGGAAGCCCCATAGCGATAGAAACGTGGGGCTGGAGGTAGACACTAGGCCAGTGGGATGGAGTGATTTTAAAGCTGTTTCCCATCTACTGTGCTGAAATGGGGCAAAGAAAGAGAAGCCATGAAGGGACTGCGCATTCCACCCCCCAAGTCCCGGAGACACCCCCTTCTGGCTCACCCCATCCAGGCAGCGGTGTGCTGGGCCAGCCAGCTCCGTCATGCGGCTCTTGACAGCGCTCAGCGCCCAACAGCACTTGAGCTGTGAAGGGGGTAGAAGCCCAGGGCTCCTGGGTTCAAAATGACATCCCCTGACCGTGAGATGCCATAAACTCTCCCGCACCCAAGGCAGAGAAGGCCTGGATTTCTCCTGGGACTTGTCAGGCGTCTTTGCATTATGCTGGTACCACGGGCCCAACTGAGATCAACCACCATTGTGTTAGGTGCTGCTCACATGCCTGCAACAGGCTCTGTCCTCAAGAGCACAGCTAAACAGACAGGAGAAAGGGTGAGAGGGGAAACTGAGGCAGAGATTTTCCAGGGGAGCGCAGGGTCCTGACTCGATGATGCACAAATGTGTGTGACAGCCAGCGAGGTGCACATACCCCCCCACACACCGTCAGGCCACGCTACTTGTTTTTCAAAACATTTATTGTCAGCAGTAACAGTCAGTTTTGCGGCTCACTGCGTGGGCGGGGTGTTGTGGCTGGCCTGTACCGGAAGGAGCGTGGCAGTGGCACTGCAGGCCACGTCAACCCAGGGCGGCAGGCTGGGCTGGAGGCCGTGCACATGCTCCGTAGGTTTGCTCCCTTAGCCCCCTGAGAGGTCAGGGTAAGTGCCGGTGTGGGGAGTGCGCGCCAGAGCAGAAAGCACATTTCTATCCATTATAAATAAACTACAAAGCAACACCACGTGGAACACGCACACCACGCACGTCTCTCCAGCGCAGCCACAGGTGGGAGCCTCTGCACGCGCCAGCCCACATCCGGCCACCGTCCCACCGCCCCTCGCAGCCCATTCCCTCGCCAGGGCCAGAGTCTTGGAAGCTGCATGCCGCTCTCCGGCCCAGACAAGGGCCTGCCCCTCACAGAGCTCCCTGCTCCCACCCGGGCTGTGGCCTTTCCTCAGCCACGCACTCAGAGCCTGGCACTGATGTCACTCCCCTGCAGTGGCCACATCACAGCCCCGGGAGGTGGGATGCAGCTGGGGGTGCACAGCGGGGTACCCACGCACCCCTGCAGCAGCCGCTGCCCCGAGCTGCAGCTAGCACCTGCGGGACCGCCTCTCCTTGCAGCACAGTGCGGAGAAGCAGCAGCGCAGGCAGGCAGCCCGAGGGGGGAGGGGCACTGAGCTCCTCCCAGCTGTTGGGAATGGGCGTGCCACATGCATCCCGGGGGCTGGCACCACACACCTTCACCCCAGCTGTTCCCGGAGCCTCAGCTCCCAAAACTGCCAACTGCAGGGCCGGCAGCCCAGGGGCCCAGTTGCTCACGCTGTGGAGATTGCCCTAGAGCTGACATCATCCACACGAGGCAGTTGCTCAGTGTCCAGGTGGGATCCATGTGCCCAGCTCCACCCCCAGCACCAACCACAAAAGGGTTTTGGCTTGAAACCTGTCTCGGGGTATCTTGGTTTTTGCAGTGGGCTACTGGGGAGACCCAAAGGCTACACCCCGGTGTTCGCCCCCCTACACTTCAGGAGAGCGAGAACCTGGGACGTCCACAGGCATTTGGACCTGCTGTTGGAACTGGATGGGTGGGGCTGAGCGTGGCCCGGCAGCCTGCAGCACGAGCCGGCAGATCGCACGGGGCTGGCTGCCAGCCATGCCCAGCTCCCCTGGGATGCCAGGTGAATACCAGTCAAGCCTCGGGAGCCCCCATCCCATGGCTGGCAAGGGCTGAGGGGCTGGGTGATAAAGCACCCCCTGGGAAGGCTTAGGAGAGTCAGGAACATTGGGAGCGACCAGAGACGCTGTCTGCTTTCGTCATTAACATCAAAGCTTATAATATAAAATCCAGAGGCCAGCGCTGCTCCGACCAGGAGACAAACGGCTCTGACCAGCCGGGCTCAGGGCAGCCCCAGCGCATGGCCTGGCTGTCCGGAAGCGAAGCTACTTCTATGGAGGGGAGCTGGGTGAAGAGGGACCACTGTGAGGGGCCTGCAGCGGGCGGGTGGGCAGACAGGAGGGAGGGGGTGCCTCAGGGCTGGTCCTTCGCTTCGGGGTCTTTGTCGTAGATGTAACTTCCCACAGCGCCCGTGTTCACTCCTGCAACAGAGAGAGAGCACGCCCCGTGTCAAGGCAGGGCTGGAAGAGCCCGGCAGATCCAGCTCGTCAGCCAAGCACCGGCACAGGACGCAGCCCCAGCCAGTACAGCCACGGGGACGGGGAAAATGGACGGGCGAAGGTCAGGAAAGGGGCACAGATGACGCGCCTGGCGGGACCCTTTAGCGTGAGCAGCCTGCCCTCCCACAGCAGGGAACCCCCTGGGCTGACCCTGCTGGGGTGGGAGCGTCGGGACCCCGGGGAGCAGTCAGTCAGGAAGGCGTCTGGCAAAGGGGGCTGAGGAGTACGGAAAATATTTGCATGTGGGCTCTTGATAAGAAGGGGCCGTTCGCCCAGCCCAGCGCTGGGCCCCCCGCCCTGGTCCCTGGGGGAGCTGGGGTCTGCCTGCTAGAGCCGGGTGCTGCTGGCAGGTCCAAAACGCAGCAAGCCTCCCGTGTCACCCCTGGACCCCGCAACACTCTCCCTTTGCTGGGGCTAGCAAGGGGCCGCCTCCCGCTGGGGCACTCGGACGTACCCCGCCAGATTATCTGATGGGGGGCCCTATGCTGGGACACAGCGCCCCGCTGTGGGGAGGCCATGTGGGTGGGAATGTTACAAATGGGAGGACACCTTGCAGGGGCTGAGAGCAGACACGCAGTGCACCCAGTGCTGCTAACAGGTGCCCCCCCCAGCCACCTCCCCCTGCCAACACCTACCCCCTACCCGCCCCATCCTGCTGGGCCTCATCGAGGAAAGCCCACCCCTCCCGCAGCCTTGGCTCCGCGCGGCACACTCACCCTTTGGCCCGAAGAGGATCCCGTAGCAGGGTTTGTGGCAGTAGGGCTGCCCGTCGTGCTGTGGGGGTGAGGAGAGAGAAACCCGTCAGTGCCATCCCCGCCAAGAGATGCAGGAGATGCCAGGCAGACGGCAGCTCAGCCACGCCCCTCCCTGGGACACGGCCCTGCCGTGGCAGCGCTCTGCAGGGCTCACCAACCCCCCTCCCATCCCATCCACCCGGGGCACTGCCCCGATGCTGCCCCTGGGGCTGGTTCGCTCCCACAGCTCTGCTGGGTCTGCTGTCCCCCTGCACTAGGGGTGCTCGCTCTGCCCTTCATGACACAGACAGTCGACGCCCCGACCTCACTGCGTCCTGCGGCCTTTCAACCCACAAGGCTTTTGGGGCTGCAAGCAGGTTTCCCCCACGTGCCTACACTCAGCCCTCGGCTTCTCATCAAGAAGCCGCCCTGCCCTCTGGTGGGCACGCTGGAGTTGGCCCGAGCATCTGCTGGCAGGAGAGGTGGTCGGGTGGCCAACGCGGGGAGCGCTCCCCAGCCCCAGTCCCGGAATGAGATGCCGGGGTGTGGCTGTCCACGGGAGCGCATCCCTGGGAGGGTGACAACATCTCGGGACTCGGCTCTGCACAGCCCCGCCCCTGCTGCAGGCACGAGGCCGCAGGCAGAAAAGCAGTTTGCCAAGCTGGAGCAAGAAGCTGGGGCTGCACCCAGCTGAGCGGGGTGTGATGAGGTGGGCGGGTCAGATGTGATGCCAGCCAGGGTGCAAGGACTCACCTCCGCATGGCCCCCTGGGGTCAGCGTCTTGCCGCAGCGCTCGCAGCGCAGGCAGGGGCGGTGCCAGTCCTTCCCCAGCGAAGTCACCTTCTCGGCTGGAGCGGAGACACGAAGAGACAAGTTCCTGGGGGAGCTCTTAATTCCCAGCCGCCTCCAGCACCTGCTCACCCGTCTCCTGGGAGCAACCCGCACGAGACCGTCGCAGCCCGAGGGACTGCGGGTAATCTCTCAGCTGCCCCAGCGTGCCACGCCGGGCGAGCAGTCACCTGAAATCTGCCCTTCTGAACCCCGCGGCTCCCTTCAGAAAGGGCAGCGCAGCCTTCACCAAAGGGTCTTTTCCTGCCCCCTGAGTGCATTAATGAGCCTGAATGAAAGCTGCCTCGTGCCCAGCCGCAGCAGCAGCAAAGGGGTGTGTGAACTCAGCCTCCCCCAGTTCTCTGGTCAGTCGTGGGATGAGATAGGAGCTCCCGCGCCCCCAGGGAACCCTGTAAATACTAACGTAGGGGACAAGAGAGCCATGTTCCCGGCTGGCAGGGCACACTGACTTCAGAGCGTGCAGCTCAGACCGTTGTGACGTGCTGGGGAGCTGTGAGACAGCGCTGGCACAAACACCCGTTCTGTGGGTTCCCTTCAGGGCCGTCGGATGGGGAGACATGCAATCCTTTGCTGCGGTGCAGTTCCATGTAGAGGGTCAGCACGTTACCACCTGCTCCCCTACCTACAGCCTGGCATCCATTTAGCTACAACAGGGATTTTTAAACCCACTTTAGATCTGCCCACACCTGGCCTTCCAGATACCTTCTCCCCCAAGGCCCCAGAGCCCCTCCACTGACACGTTCACGCCCTCCAGGTCCCTCCCGCAGAGGAAGAGCTGAAGGCTCCCAAGTCTCAGCCCAGCAGCCCGGGTTCCTCAGCTGACTGCGCCAGGGACACTCCGTGTTGCTTGGGCAAGTCACGTGGCGTCTCCGGCCGCCGTGTCCCAGCAGTAAAACAGGCCTTTGTCTCCCATTTCCACTCCATCTGAGTGCTGCGGGACAAGCATGCGCTCACCCTCTGTGTACGTGCAGCACCTAGCGCAGTGGCGCCCTCAACTTCCCGCAACATGAGCATAGGCAGGGAGCTGGCCTGCCCCAGCCTTACCGAAGTAGACTCTTTTGCCACAGCGCGGGCACACGTTGGGCTCCCCCGTGAAGGTGGTCACACTAGAGGCTGAAAGACAGGAGAAGAGTTTCCTTAGTGACCTAAAGAAATCAGCTAAATGGATCCCCACCCCCACCCCCCTGGGACGGTGCTACTACACCCACCTGGGCCCTCTCTCTGGCTTAATTCAGAGCTCCCCACCTCCAGCTGGCAGTCAGCAATGAGTGGTGCCATGCGTTGGTGGCTTTCATTCCCTGCAGAATCATCAGGCTAATGCCAGCACTAAAGATCAGAGGCAGGCCAGGTCCACACCATCAATGTTACATCCGCATAGCTATGTCACGGGGGGCGGAGGGAAAGGCATCCACACCCCTACCCAAGCGACACAATGGTACCAATCTAAGCCCTGGTGTAGACAGCACTGTGTGGCTCAGAGAGCTGCTGTCAACATGGCGACTGCCTCTCACAGAAGTGGCTTAATGACGCCGGTGGGAGCTCTCCCATCCGCACAATAGCAGCTTCGCTGCAGCATTTTCAGCGTAGATCTGCACCCAGCCTCTTCCATGAGTGCAGCGCCCCCACTAACCAGCGCCCAGGCAGGATCAGTGCAGCCCACTGGGGCCCGTCGCCATGTGCTTTGGAAGGCAGGCTGGGGGTGATTGCTCACTGAGGAGCGCTGGCCTGGTGCCAAGGAAACAGCACACAGGCACGGTCCTGTCTGTTAAACAGGGTCAGGTGGGACCGGGAACATGGGGAGAACCACCCAGGGCTACCACGGGGGTTGCTGCAGGAGGAGAGAAGCAGACACAGACGGGCTGCAGGTGAGAGGGAGAAAAGGCTAGGGCACCCCCAGGACAGACGGTGAGAAAGCGCAGGCAGGAGCTCCCTCGTCCCCAAGAGCGTCTTCCCTGCAGAGTTGGACTGAGTGGGAGACGCCACCCTGGAAACACCACCGGAGCTGCACGCTGCTGGCAGGCTAGTGGCGGACGAGCCATGCTGAGGCAAACGGCAGCCCAGCCCCCCACAGGCCGACCAGTCTCAGCCGAAGCACCAACCACGCTCCGATTAAGGGCTGGTGTGCAGGGATGAGGCTGGAGTTACAGGCCACACGACTTTGGAGCAAAGATGTGCACCTGTGAGCGTCCTGCAGGAGCAAAGCTGGGGAAATCTCAGGGCTTGCAGCCGGGCCGGGGCTGGTGAATCCACACTGGGGACGTTCCCGGCCGACAGTTGGGCTGTCCCCCTCAGATGCCACATGGCTCCTCACTGCCAGGCCCCAAAGCAGCAGCCAGACAAGACGAGCTCTCAGCAGGGCTAAGAGCCGGCTCCGTCTGCGGGGCTTCACCCTGGCCTGGTGCGGTGCTAGTCTGGACCGACACCAGCTGATAGCGAGGGCTTTCTGAGCTACCCCAGAACGCACTGCTGCTTCCGGGAGCCGGGCCAGGTCGCCGAAGGACACTGCCTCAGAAACTGCTTTGAGCAGGGCTAGCACGGACCCAGGACAGCCCCGCCAGGGCTCCGCCGCCGCCCAGCTAGGCCAGGGAGGGCACGCTGCACTCCGTGCTCAGTCCCCTTCCACAGCATCGACCCTGCCCTGGAGGGCCAGGCAGCGGGACACATGGGCTGGGCTCCGCAAAGGACACCTGCAGAGGGCAATCAGGCCCCTGCACCACTGTGCGGGCCATGGCACCTGAGCTCCGGCCATGGCAGCTCACGTCCACACGGCCGCGTCCTGGGGAGTGCCTGTGTGACCCGGGCACCGTGGGCTGCGGGCACCCCCTAGTGGTCCGTCTAATCAGTGCACGCAAAGCAGGGGGCGCAGCTAGGACTGAATCAGCTGGCAGGGTTCTCATGGTAGGGTGCGGTGCCACGCTGGCTCTTGCCCCCCATGGGACTCACCTCTGCTGGGGCCCTTTGGTGGGGCATTGACTTTCTTCTCTTCTACCTTCGAAACATGCTCGATGGGCCCCAGAGCCGGCTGCTCTTCAACTGGAGGCTTCTCGTAGATATAGGAACCAGCTCCACCGATATTCACACCTGCAAGGGGAGCGTCTGAGGCTGTTGGATCCAAGAGGCCCCTCTGGGGTCTCCTCCTCCCCCAGGGTAGGCCTTGGCCAGCTTGCACTCCCAGCTCTGGGGTGAAGCTGCCAGTCTCTTGAACCCTCCTGTGCTTTATTGGCCCAGGGACACAGCCTGCTGGATGTGCTCTCCCTGGGCTTCTCCCAAGCTGTGCAGCTGGGAAGGGGGCACGTCTACAGCACACTGCGAATGGCCAGCTGGCCCCTCTCCCACCCACGAGCTGGACCCCAAGTGGCTCTCTTCTTGGGACTGTTCTACCTTCCGGGAGGAGATGCTGTCTGAGCTATCAGCCCTCCCTGTGCTTTGCTGGGGAGCGCTGATGGAATCTCCTCTGAAACATCCAACATCTGGCTCTGTGACGAGCAAGCACCATCCAACTCTCTGCTGAGCTGAGCCACGCAGGGGGCTGGGAAGCAGTGACATGCCGGCTCTTTGGGTTCCCCTGGATGAAGCCCTCCCACAGCTTCGGCCTACACGGGCCTGAGTCTGGGGCAGTCGTCAGGGCCCTAAACTCTCCCGTTGAAAGACAGGACAGGACACGTGCTTCGAATAACACTGTGAACCACTGCAGCCCTGAAATGGGCAGCATTTGTCCTTCTGCCTCGGGGCTTCCAGGCCTCATACCCAGGGAAGGCCGGTCAGGAAGCAGACTTACCTTTTGGTCCAAACAACGTCGCGTAGCACGGCTTGTGGCAGAAGGGCTTCCCGTCATGCTGAGGGAGAGAGAGAAGGGGCATTAGGAAAGGAGGTTGGCAGGGGTGTTTTCCTCGGATCTCTAGCTGCCAGATGCCAACCTCAGGCACAGACTAGGGACGAGACCAGGCATTATTGAGGGCTGGGCACTTACATGTCATGAAGGGTCTGGCAGAGATACATGGAGGGACAAAAAGCAAATGAATGTTTGGGCCAATACTGAGAGGATCCAGTTAAACAGCAGACACAGAGCATTCTGGGACAGGGGAAGGGACTCCACCAGCACCAGGTATGGTGGTCTACCTCTCACGGTGCAGCGTTCCTCCACCCCTGCCCAGGAAGACCTCCCATTGCCCGCCATTCGCTTTATTTAGTAACGCCCATGGCCCTCCCAAGTTCGGCCTTTCCTTGCTGACAGCCCAGCGGTGACAGCACTATCCTGCCAATTGAGAGACCCGGGTTCAATTCCCTGCCCTGCCCCAGACTCCCTGCATGACCGTGGGCTAATCACAGTGTGCCTCAGTTTCCCACCTGTCCAGTGGGACAACAGCACTGTGTGCCCCACAGGGCGGTTGTAAGGATAAATGCAGAGAAGCCCGAGGGGCTCAGATACCATGGCGATGGAGGCGACTTTGTAAGGACACGCAGACCCAGAGATGGCTCAGCCACCTCCATGCTGGAATTGTGGAACCACCGTCAGTAAGTCAGAGACTTGCCACAAGGCACTGATTGACTCAAATGTCCCTGGGCTGTCCTTGGCAGCTCGGGCACGCCTTCAGGTACCTCCGGATGACATGCAGCACAATGCTGCATCCAGGGATGGTAGCCAAACACAGCAGTCATTTAAATAACTGACACTCTAAACACACCCGCACGCAGCCCCGGGCGTTTGCGTCAGTGAACTTACTGGGGGGTTCTGTGTTTACCTAGCTCCCAAAGGAATTAAATTATCCCCTAAAATAACCACATGAAAGAGAGGCAGTGCCAAAACCCTTGGGCAGTTCAGCTCAAAAGCCTCCCAGAGCTGAACCTCTGCAACATGACACAAGGCTCCGATAACAGACGATTTGCTCTTTAATATATTCTGTGGGTTGGATGTCCCTCCCTTCTACACTTACTTGGGGGGATTGGCTTAATGGCTAGGGAGCCAAATTCCCCCATCCTGGCAAGACAGGGCCATTTATTGTATGTGAGTGTTCACCTCCGCTGGAGTTTTGCATTATTGCTACGATCATTTCAGACTTGGAGGTGGCGTTGGTATATAGAAACGGAGGTCACATTTTCAAGATGCACCTGCATCCGTATTTAGAACCCTAACTAGCTGGCCTGAGTGTCCGTAGCTCCTGCTTTGAATTTGGTCACCATTTCTTGTGCAGTCTGAGAAGCCGCGATGGCTCTCTCACATAGTTTCAGTGCTCATCTGTCTGAGTGGATTTGGGGGTATTTTAATCTCCTATTTGATTGGCCAGGTTAGTCACACAGTGGGATGTTTTCCAAATATGCTTCTTTGGAAACAAACACACGCAACATCAATACAAGATTCAGCTGAAAATTTCAAAAGCTAAAAAAAAGAGTCCTGTTTAAAAACACATGGAAAACCCTTCCAAAAATCTCTGGACGTCCCAATGATGGTGTCTGATATGTTCCAGTGGTAAAAAAAGGTCTAGCACATGGAGAACACTGGGGCCAATCCATTTAACCCAAAATAATCTCCACCAGATGTCTATAGTAGTTTTTCTGCAACCTAGACACACGCGCCATGGCAAGTACTGGGTATAAAAGCCTGTGCTTGAGACCATGCATAACTCACTCATGGACAACATTCCCGAATGAGATCAACAAACGCCTTTATGCATGTCACACACTTCCTACCGGCCTCATCCCTCCACCTTGCACCACAATCTCACTAGCCAGGCAAAGGGAGAACATCCCCAGGAGGTTTCCCTTCTCTCCTTTGAGATCATTCCCTCCTTGGCTGTTTGGCCTGGTGCAAGCGTCCCTCCGCAGGCACCGTTGCTATGGTCCTGGCCTCATCAGAGCCGTTATCTGCTCACTATTATCAAACCGGGGCTGATTGCTCACAGGAAAAGCAGTTTTCTCTCTGGAGAGTGACAAGGAGGGAGAGTTTTTCCCCCTTATGTCATGCTCTTATCACGAGGACTGGGCCATGTGTGTTGCCATTGATTAGAGCTGCCTGGGGGAACAGGGGCTAGGACAACCAGCTGGCGGGAACTAATATTATTCCAGCTCCCGGCAGCAGTTTCTTACCAGTCAGTGGGAACCAAAGCAATGAAAAGAAGAAGTATTTGTGGGCTCTGCAAGGGCTGGGATGCTGAGCGCACACCCCTTGGTAAATGAGGAACGCATCCCCAGGGGCCAGAATTCACTGCCTCCCGACCAGCACACCTCACGGTCCCATCCAGATGGGACACAGGAGAACCAAAGCCTGTGCCTTTGGGGTGAGCCCCCAACAGAAGCATTCTGCTCCTCCCAGACACTGGGCATGCTCAGCCTTTCCTGGCAGGAGCAGGGGTGCAAGACACTCGGCTTGCCACGCTGCTCCCCCAGCTTAAACACACCGAGATTTTGCAGGCATTTCATGCACCGAAAGAGACTCTGTTTGCTGCAGCACGGCCTGGAACAGAGGAAATAAGTCTGACTTGAGCCAATGCAGTTCCCCAGCTCTGCCCCACCCTCTCAACACACCCATCTTTGGCTGGCTTTCTTCCACACTTCGCTATCCCATTCCAAGACATTTCCAATGGACAGATATAAATTGCTCTGTTAGCGCCTGGCACGCAGATCATCCTCTCACTCATTAAATCGGTTAGAATTTTTGCCAGGTTTGCATGACAGGGTATAAATTAAACTCAACGAAAGTGTTAATGCAGAGCTGAGGTAGGACAGTTAAAATTAAAAACGGAATCAGAAAACGCAACAGCCCCAGAACAGGGGCCCTTTGTTCTGGCTGATGCAGGACCTTACAAAGGGGACGGAGAGTGGCTTCGAGCCATATGTTTGCACTCCGCATTCCTGGGGCAGCTGGGATCCAATTCAGCCCCTGGAGTAAGTTAAAGCAGCCCCGAGGTTGCTCTAATACAAAAAGGCTGCAAAAGCCTCCTAGGGGCCATTCTGCTGACATGGGACCTCTGAAGCGCAAGACACTCGAGCCACACCCCCACCATGATGTGCCCTCTCTGTCCCACCCCCCACAGGCATGCCCCAACTGCCGTGTGACTACAGTTTTCCAGCCCCTTTGCTCTGAGGACCTGGCCCCAGGTCCCTACAGCTACAGGCTGAGGCTGTCCTACACAGATGGCCACTCCTCTGTCCAGTTGTCTTGCTAAGTGTGTAACTTATTGCTATTGAAATTGTTAAATACATACCAGAGATACACAGGAAGTGAATGTGGCCAAGCCAACGTTACCATGACAACCTTTCTTCTTTCAACTGCCCTCTTTTTGGCAATTTCAGAAAAACTGAAACTGGATTTAATTTCCCTTTTCTTTTGCATTTTAAAAGACGTCCCAAACGGAAACTGCCTCTGCTGAGTCACGTCAGTTCAGAAGGGACTGTCTGTTCCCTTAGTTTTAAGTCGTCCCCCGCCTCCGATCTTAGGAAAGACGCCAACCCTAGGACAATGCGTGTCAAGTTTCAACTCTTCGCTGTTGAAATTATCTGCTTGAGAAATACCTAGTGGCCAGCCCAGTGGAGACCAGATTTATCGCTCTGTCCAGACTTGCAATGGCTGAGCGCACTACGCTCTCCTTCCCCAGCGGAACTCACCTTTCGGCTGCATGGGAAGCAGGTGCAAATTGTGGGTTACAACAGAAATGGTTCTGTGACTTTAACCAGAGGAGCATTCGCTACTGGATCAGATCCATCAGGGGCTGCAAGCTGCACAACAGAGCCCACTTTCACCAGGCAGCCAGCCCAACTTCCAGAACCAAGAGAGTCAGAAAAGCATCAGTACAGAACCACCAAGCCGTCCAGGGAGTGCCACCTCTGCAGCAACCCCGCAGGGTTTGACGTCGAGGCTGTAGATCCTTAGAGGGGACAATCTGCAGTGTGTTATACTGAAACCCCTCTGCTCCTCCAGGGCCTCTGGTCGAGCCTTCCCCATGATACATCACACCCATGGGTAGCCCTTCACTTGCGGCCCCATTTACCCAAAGAGGCCTCTTTTCAGACCTTCATCCCGCACCAACCTCACGTTATCCTCCTCCATAAATTCACCTATTCACTGGGCTTTCTAACAAGAAGTTTCCAGGGCTTCTGAAGGGAGAGGTTTCCATGTGCAAGTTAAACAAGACCATCCTAGCACATTGCGAGGTCACGCCCAGAAGGTCAACAGGGCCTCACTTCTACGTTTCTCCAAATATTTACATTTGAAAACAAATTCACATTTTTTTTTAATCCATTAGTAGCTGTATGGAGAATGCAAGTTGGTTTCCCGCAGATAGCTGTGTATCTCCGGTTCCTGCCTTGCCCGCACCATCCGTCTCCCGTTCCTGTGACTGGAGAGCTTGGAGAACTCACGGCTTTTACATTTTACCAGGGGGGAACTCTGCAGGCAGGGTTTTCTTTCTATTGTTTTACCTTTGCTGTATGGAGCGCCCTCGGAAAGTCTGCATTTGAACCAGCCGAGCTCAGAGCCAGCGCCGATGATCTTGGATTTGCCCAAGGCATCTTTCCCAAATGCTGATTTGAGTTTGGGGACCGTGTGAACTTCCATTCCTTCCCCAGCTCCTCTCTCATCTTACACACATGGCTACAGTGACCAGATGAACTGATTTTATAGAGACAGGCCTGACATTTGGGACTTTTTCTTATATAGCCACTTATTACCCCCCATCCCATCCCGATTTTTCTTACTCGCTATCTGGTCACCCTACACATGGCAGAAGTGACAAAATTCATCCTAATGGAAACACCTGGGTGATGACTCAGCTTGCGCTGGGAGCACCTTATGGGATCCCTTCCAGAACGACGATGGGAACGTAAATGGCTACAAGAGCTTCCCGCTTTCCCAAACTTCCCAAGATCCTGGAACCTCTGACTTAGCCAAGCAAAGGGAGGGCTTCACGCTCCACTCCAGGGCAGTTCTCTGTATGTCTGCATGGGGATAACCTGAAAACCACACCTGAGCACTTCCAAAGCTTCAGGGAATGTCCCAGGTATCAGCTGATTTTGGTGAAAAGCATAATACTGGAAGACCCTGATTTCCACCAATCTAACTCCAGATTCTACAGGCTCCAGAAACAGCGATGAGGCCATCACCTCTCAGTGGGCCTGGTTTGAGAGGAAATCAGGAGAAGCCCCTCAATCCCCACTCCCAAAACCAGGCCTCCCAACTGGACACTGCACCCACGGGGCCTGGCTGCACGTACAGCTCTGCCTATGTAAGCAATGAAGCATGCGACCCTCTAGTATATTGCTACAGCCTGTTCTTGGCTCCTGGGATGAGACCAGGTTATTGGGGCAAGCCCTGCCCTAGCAGGCTTCGTAGCCAACCCACCAGAAGCAACAATGCCCTGTGACTCGCCATCGTCTCAACCTGGAGACACGCTCCCATGCAATGGGACCGTCCCCTCCCCTGACTCAGCAGGGGGCGCGTGCAGTCAATGTGCTGATAAATGTGGCTCTTACCTCAGCATGGCCCCCAGGCGTCAGGGTCTTGCTGCAGCGCTCGCACTTCAAACAGAATTTGTGCCAGTCCTTGCCTAAAGAGGTCACTTTCTCCGCTATGTGGAAGACAAGAGAAAGAGCCGGGTGAGCCTGGTGTGGCTGGAGAGAGAAGGCCAAAAGCAAACAACCGCAGAACAGGGCCCGGCAGCCTCCCTCCGATCTAGATCCCTGTACCGTGAAGTCTGCATTTAACTGCACTTACCGCTATTAGCGAACATTCCTGCGCACACGAACATTGCGTGCAGGATGAACCCATCCGCTTGTTTCTCGTCTCTCCTGTATCGTGACCTACTAGGGAAGTCTGACCGATTGGGGAAACTTAAGGGTCTAGACTGGGGTGGGGGAGAATTCATGGTCTTACTTTCACTCCAAAAAACCCCACACAGCCCCCTGCCAATTCGACAGGGGCCTGGGAATCACTCACTAAGGAAATGAAGCCACCTCCCAACTGGAGCACAGCAGCTCTTAAACTGCTCAGAGGGACACTTCCCCATGCTGCAGGGTCAGGAAGGGCAGAAGAATCCTTCTGATGGAAAACTGACAAGGCAAATTTAGGGCAGCAGAATTATTATTCTGCAAGTGTCAATGAGGCTTTACGAAAACACGGGCAAACCAAAAACTCTGCCGGACGAAGACTACCTTCTAGGTAGACAACGGTTCCCTGGAGTTAGATGTTAGCCAAGACACTGGAGTTAACAGCAGACTCTTGTGAAAGGCACCATGGGCTGACCAATCACCACAGATTGTCATGGCTGCCATTTGATGCCTCATCTGTCGGCCTGCCCTTCCCGTCTCACAGCCCGGGCACCCTGGTAAGTGCTGGGGAAAGGAGAACTTATCTGCTTACTGAACTGCTCTCTCCTCATGCACGACTGACCAGATCTCAGCTTATGACCCGCGGTGGGAATTTGCCCTTTTTCCCCCACCTGTCCAATTCCCAAGAGCCCAGGCAGGGACAGTCTCTCTGGTGAGGACCTAACAGAGACCAGGACCAAAACCATTTCAATCCGCTGGAGTGGGGGGGGTCAGGAGCGATCAGAGGCACTGCCAACCGCTCCTCCTGCCACACAAGTCAGAGCCTGGGCCCAGGGCCCTCCCCCCCAGCACTGGGAACTCAGGATCCCCTCATAAGCAGGGCAGATTCAGGGATCAGTCCGACTGTCTGTGTCTAAAAATCCACAAGGCACAGCAGACTGTCATGCTGACTACACTGGGGGGGGCCTTGAGATGTATTCAGGAGCTCTGATTACTCCCTTCTACACCAGTCTCGCGTTGGGGGTGTCACACTGGCTGGATCGGGCGGGGGGGGGCGGCATTTGTGTTTTTTGACATCAGTATGTCAAAATGATTCATGTGAGACAGGCCATGTCAAGTGCTGTTAGAAAAGTTACAATGCGCTAAGTAAGATGATAATGTGTATGTTCATGTGTTATATCTGTCATGGAAGTTATGGAGACCTTTCATATCCCTATATTTAAAACTATGCTGTAGAAGACACACCCCAGACAGAGAGGCAGCAGGACAATAGCCCGCTTAATGGCCCATCAAGACCTTTACAGAAGCAAAAGGCCCAGGAAGGAACGAAGAGCATACCTGAAGAGTTACCAGGATTGGCCCATGTGACTATGGACTCCATTTTGGTTCCTGTAAAGTTCCACAAGTAGCGTGGCAAGGGCCAGAGGATCTAGAAGGCGGAGCCTTTGGGATCCATTTTGTCTACAGTTCGGCTTTCAGCCACCTATCTACCTCCAGATCAATCCATCTGCATCTGAACTGAAGCTGTGAAACAAAGGACTGAGACCCATCCAGGTACTGGATGTATTCCAGAGGGACTAGACAAGCCTGCAACTCCACAATTCTTCTAGAAACCTGATGTATGTGGACTTTCAAATCATTTGTACGACCTGATTGCTTTAATCCTTTAACATTTCTCTTATTGTTTGTTTTTCTTTTTATAATAAACCTTTAGTTTTAGTTACTAAAGGATTGGTTGGCAGCGTGATATTTTGGGTAAGATTCAAAGTTATTTTGATCTGGTACTGTGGTTGGTCTTTTGGGATCAGAGGGAACCGTTTTGGTAAAGAGCATAGAGTTTAAACAACTGGTCTCTTTACCGGACCTAGTGGCAGATTGGGAGCCAGAGACTGAAATGCAGTAAAGGGGGCTGTGTGTATTTGCACAGTGGCTTCTTGGTAGCCAGTGTGGGGGAATCAGAAGTAGTTTGTGGCTGGTTGGGAAGTCTGACTTCAGAGTCACCCACCAGTGCTGGGAGAATCTGCTCTCCTTTTACAGCCTGCCCTGACCTGACCTTGGCATTATCAGTGGGGCTACAAATGCCCCCCACACCAATCCAGCCAGTGTGACACCCGTGAGACTGGTGTAGAAGGGAGTAATCAGAGCTCCTTAATACACCTCAAGGCCCCCCAATGTAGACAGTATGACACTCTGCTATGCCCAGTGGATTTTTAGATGTCCTTGGGAACGTGGCTTCCTGGGAGCTCCAGCTGTCCCAGATCTCCAAGAGAATTCATCACCCAGGGTCCATAGCCAGTGTCCTAACAGGAGCGGCTAGAGCAGAGCACTGCTGAAGGCCTGACCCTTCTTTAGTTGATTGAATGGAGCTGGCCTCAGCTGTGGGAGAGGATCCCTGTGGAATCTGGCCCTAGGAGAGTATTTCTGACAGGTTCCTGATCTCACTGGTGGGAAAACGCAGGCTTGAATGAATATCAGGGACGCCTCCCTTTTATTCATTGCTTCTCTTTATACCACCCTAAATAACCTGCCACTATTCCAATGTTCATAGACTGTCAGCATGTCCCGCTCCAGCCCAGCCCCTTCAGCCACCTCTTCGCCAAGACACACTCATTCACCTCTTTCAATTGCTCCCCAGTCAACCCAGCCCTATTGGTCCCGGGGTTACGACTCTTCTCTGAACTCCCTCCAGCAGTCCTGGAGGAGGAGCTGGGCAAGGAACAGTCACCGAGGAGTGAGCACAGCAGAGCCATACACAGCAAGGGACTAGTAGGGACTACTACTAAGGGACTTCTGTGCATTCAGCCTCCCCCTGCCAACCACATTTACTTCTGCACTGCATCCCCTGACAGGTCAGCCTCTCTACTGCTGCTCCCTAGACCTCCCCCTCCTGTGGACCAGGCATCTTTCTGATTGTTTATCCCAGATGCATTAGCTTAAGTGGTCCAAGTGAAATCTCATTAAATGTGCTTCCTGCCCGTATATTTAGCGTCTCTCCTCCCCCCATTCAAAAGCACTAAACAAAGACATTACGTGAGCCTGGACCCAGCAGCAACACCGATCCTATCTAGGCTTTTACAAGGTCGCTCTTTGCTGGGCCTTCCCCAAAGACTGAACTTGGAAAGCGCTCTCCCCCCAGCCCCGCTGGCTAACAGAAGCATAGCTTGCTAGAATTGGTCCTTATCTGAGCCAAGAAGGCAAATGTGCCCCAGGGGCTTGCAAGGGGAAAGCCAAACAGAAGAAGTGGATTCTGCATTCAGTTTGGATGTGGCAAGGGTGCTGGTCTCTTATTTTGCTGGGCTGTGGGTTTGAGAGCCTGGGGCCAGCTCCTGGGAAAGCTCTGTCTCCTGTGGAAACGGGTCTCCCCTGCTTGTTGACTGCGTTTTCCCCCCACGGGAGCTGTTGTGCGAGGTCATCATCACAGGGAAGAAACGGAATTCAGAGATGCCAAGAGCAGACAGGGGCATTGGGGTCATCTAGTCGGAGCCCCCTGTGTAACACAGGCCAGGGAACGGCCCCGCCAGAACTCCTCAAGCAGAGCTGTTAGAAAAACATCCAGTCATGATTTAAAAATGGCCCTAATGGAGAATCCACCCTGCCTTTTAGCATATTGTTCCAAGAGGTAATAACCCTCACTGTGAACATTTACAGCTTATTTCCTATCTCAGTTTGTCTAGCTTCCAACTTTCAGCCGCTGGAGTGTGTCGTACCTTTCTCTGATAGACGGAAGAGCCCATAGTTAAATATTTGTTCCCCGTCAGTAGTTACGGACGACGATCGAGTCACCCTTCACCTTCTGTTTGTTACGCTAAATAGGGCTCAGCTCCCTGAGCCTGTCACTACGAGGCATGGTCCCTAGTCCTTTAAATCGTTCTCCTGGCTCTTGTCTGGCCCCTTTCCAATTTATCCTTCTGAGGCCACGGCTAGGCCAGGCTTCGAAAGCCAGGCCAGCCACCTTGAAGTGGACTCTGGTTTCAATCGGACGCCCATGCAGGGAGTGGTGATCACGCCAACCCGTGTTAGCGAGCAGCCACGTTGCTGCATCCTGCGCCAGAGGTTGCGTCCTCAAGGCGTGAGGCTTCATTCCCAGGCCTCAGAGATGGCGGTAGCTGAGCCTGGAGGCCACTGTGCTCCAGACCTGCCCCCTAGCATCCCTACAGTGTATGTTGCTATTTAGCATCACCCCAGCATCCTCGGCCACAGGCAGGCCACGTCACAGCACCCACATCCACGCTGACAACCAAAACCCCTTCCCTAGAAATCCACCTACTCTCTGCCGAGCAGCCCCTAGCTTTCCACATTCACTGCATTTCCTTGCGCCAGGTTAACACAACTGGAACCAGCAGATATCAGCACACAGCCGGAGTAATGCAGCCTGCCGTTTGGCCATTTCCTTCAGCAGGAACTCAAGTTAGATTTGCCAGACAGAAAGGGGCTGGGCCCTGCTTCCATTGAGTGCCTCAGTGGCTTCCTTTGCCCTCTCTTGGTTCTCCCCTTAAGGTGTGACGTATCATTTTCAGCAGCTCTGTCAACCCATAAGCCGGTTCCCACAGCACTGCAAACCTTGGGCACGTATCACCCACACCCGCAGACACGGACACAACATTCCCTGCCATCCTCCACAAGGGTTACCTCACGCGGTTTTTAATCCACCGCTACCAGCATATAGACAAAGCCTTCCTCATTCCCTCTTTGCCCAGGCATCTGTGTTTTACATGGTTATTAAAAAGGAAGCTAAATAAGCACAGTATCTCTGCCGTTTCTGAATCCATTCCATCCCACTCCACCCTCTCTCTCTTTCCCACCCAAGATATTTATAAGAAAGTCCTTTTTGTTCTCCCAAGCCCCACCTGGCAGCATGAATTCATTTTGCTGCCCTTATCTTTTGTCTGCATGCCTCAGCTAACCAAGTATGCTGGTTACATTGCCTCCCACCCCTTTTCCCGTTCCTCTTCAAGGCTGGGATCTGCTTTTGTTCTTCACACCCACTAGCTCCCCAGTTTTGTTTTCTCTCTTTCTGGCATGCGCACACACTCCGGGCACTGCACAAACAGTGTAAAATAGGGTAATAGGAATAGGGTAAAATTCAATTAAAGTCACCATAAAAGAAAGTCCGAAAAAGCCACAGGAAAAGGCAAATCAAGTGGCAGGGCTGAAGTGCAGTTCTACTCTAAAGGCCGCCAAAAACGACATGGAGGGCTTTTGGTTTATCGATTCTCAGCGGCTGCAGCGTGGGGGAGGGAATGTCCCATTTGTTCTGTTTACATGTTGTTACGCAGGGGTTTAGGAAAAACGGCATTGAAGCTGGTGGGTGTAACAGCTGCCTTCCACTCAGACTAAACGGGGGAACAACTAAATGACCCCTTTGTTTAGCGGCAGCTGAAACAACAGGAGCCACCAACCAAAACAACAGGCTGCTGGGGGATCTGAACTACGGGGCGGAGGGGTTTCTCGGTGGGCTGATTGCAAATACAGGGACAGGGAACTGATTTTCATCGTAGCTTTGTGTGAGAGAAACAGAAGGGGCAGAAACACCACGGAGAGGGAGCAAAGAAGCCACAGACAGTCAGAGAAGCCCCACTAGCATGACCCTGGGAAAAAACTGAGAGAGCTTTGGGGCAAAGTGCTGGCTGGAAAGAGGCTTGGAACTGCAAGCAAAAGACAACCTAGTGCTACCTAAAGGGAAAGAGGACTTCATGTAGCTTCTTTGTAAACAAACAGAATTGCCTCAGAGAAATACCTGACTCCATCATCAATTTCTCCTCCTAATGGAAACCACCTGGCAGACCCTGAACTTTGGCATAACACTTGGGTCAAAAGGGGTAACACAAAAGAGGTTTTTTTCTCTGCACTCTCTGGGATCTGAAAGCTGGGCTGGGTTCTGTCTCGTTCATGCAAAGTCACCAGGACCAAAGACTCTGCCATCCACATTCTGCCCTCCGTTTCGCCCACACGTCTCCATGATTGCACTGGCGCTGCATAAGGGCCACTTCACCATCTCTGCACACTTCCCCCCCCCCCCCCCCCCGACTCCCCGCCAGAGAGGTGTTTTGGAGGAGCCATCTTTACCCCCTGAAACTTCCAGAACATTTAATGGGGCTTCAGCATGAGGGTAAATGGGAACAGTGACGTCTCCATGGGCGGTGAAAGGCTTAATAGGCGACTGACATTTAGTGGAAACTATTCCAGAAGAGATCAAGGAGAATCAGAGAAATGCTGGACGTGTCTGTGACAGATATTGCAGGGAAATGGCCCTATCCTTGGAAAATGTTTTTGAATTAAGTTTAAATATCTTTGGAGTCCATTGCATTGAGTGCAAAGTTAATGTCGTATTGCCGGATTGGAGAGAACTTCTCTACGGAGGAAGATGTGGCCATTGTAAACCTTGAGAAGCATTAGGAACTTCACAGACTATTATAGACAATGGGCCAGCCAAGAGGGAATTTTTTGGACTAACAAAATTAAGTGGGTTTCCTAGGAAATACCTGGGAGATGTGAAAGCAAACTCCCGCCTTTGGAGCCAACATTTTGAAGTCACACACTGAATAGAGGGCCATTATCTGCTGGTTACCTGTTCCCAGAATCTGAAGATCAAAGGCCAAAGCTGTACAAAGGTGAGACTGGCTTATCCGTGTGTGTTTTAGTTCTGAGAAAAAAGCTGCTATGAATTCGGAGCCTCAGAAAAAACCTGGTTGGGGTATGAAGGACTGATCACCTACCAGGCCCCATGTTGGAGCTAGCAAGTGATCTCTGGCCAGCTTATTTGCATGAGCATAAGTTCTTTCATTATTTTAATGTCACGCTTTTCTCTTAGGAATAAATGTGCCTGCTTAGGAAGAGCTAGGGAGCAACTTGTAACTGCTGCCACCACAGCTTTCAGAGCCTCTGAGGAGAAAGAAAAGTGCTGACACTGGCCTTTCAGGCAGTCTGGCTTGCTAGGAACACCACAATGTAGGGAGGGGACTGCGCAGCCTGGAAAAACCCATCAGGAGGGAGGGAGATGGTCTCTGCCCAAGAGAGATGACAACTGGGAGACAGAAAACCTGAAGTAGGAGCCTTGGTAGAGCATGGAGGGGAAATACAGGTGCAGTTGCCCTGAAACCGTGACAGCGGCTGGGGAGGAAGGCAATAAATTCCCATTCCCAGCCACTCCCTGTGTGGCTCCCAAATCTCCACCCCCCGTGAGTGCGGCCCCGCCACACAACCCCTCCACATCTGCCTCTCTCCCAGTAGCTCTGCAGCCATCCATGTGCCCATCTCCTGGACCCTTGTGGGAATTGAGCTCGCGGTTCAGCAACTGAACAGCTGAGCCACATGGCGGCCGCTGACAGCCTCGCCAGCGGGGAAACAGAGGTCTATGCTGCGATCAGAAATGGGCCAACAAGGTGGGCAGCGAAGGGGAGGCCCCTGACAAGAAACATACCAAGAGCAAATCCAACCTTCTGTCTCGATCAGCACCCTTAACTCTGACCCCACGCAATCAATGAGTCACCCTGGAATGGCCTTTCGTCACCACCTCACAGCGTCTTGGGGCAGTCAAGGCTGTGCAAGCACGTGTGGGGCGTGGGTGTGTGTATTTGGGTGTTTGTATACGGGCAGCAAAAGGCACCACCAGGCATCAGAGCATATCAGGGTCCATGGGTGACCAGCTCCAGCTGGAGTGCTTTCCATTTCCCTTCTACAGGAAGCAGGAGCCTGCGAGAAAACACGCAGCTCAGGGCTCCAAGTGTCCCAGGCGATACCCCATTGGTTTTATTCAGCCTACAGAGGGAACAGCTTGGCAGCCGGACCCTGCAGCCGGAGGATGGGAAAAGGCGATGAGTGAACTTTGAGGTGGAGCCCACTGGAAGGTCAGACGCAGCAGGTCTATTGAAGCCTGAACCTTCGACTCCTGGTGGCCTGGAGACGACAGTGATGCAGGGTGCGTGGAACTCAGGAGTGCGAGGAGAGCAGGCGGTGTCAGGACCCCCTGTGGGGGGCACAAAGCAGGTGGGAAAGGAAAGCAGTGTTTGGAATTCCTGGCCATGACACAGTGAGAGAAAAAAAAAGACTTTCCGCTACCAAGGACAGCAAGAGAACCGCATGGGAGATGGGGGGGTCATTTAAACACGCAACGAGGCAGGTCTTCAGAACGAAAAAACCACGAGGTGGGTCTGCGGGACGAGGGCAGGGAGCCTGGCTCCACGGCACACTCCCTTTGGCCACGATCCTGGCCCCAGGGCTCTGGAGGTAGCATGTGGATATTGTCATTCCATTGCCACGTTTTGAGGGCCTGCTGGAACCACCACCAGACCCGAGTGCGCTACAGGCTCCCCCAGTCCGCCTGGGGGGTCTCTGTGTCAGTCTGAGGGTGGGTCAGGGCTCGAGCGCACAGTTCCTACTTCCCCACAGAGCAGCCTTCGCGGTAGCCACATGGGGAGCCGGACGCAGCCAAAATGAGGCAGGGAACCTCTGAGAGAGCAACGGCGCTCACCCCTCAGCAAAGGGAATCCCGAGGAACCCCCCACCCCCACACACACCAAGCAATTCTGGAGCACTATTGTCAGCAACTTACACTTAGAGCTTGTAACTTCCCGATCTATTTGCACTCAGCTGCTGTCTATTTAGACTGTCAACTTTTGGGGGCAGGTACCGTCTTTTTGTTCCACGTCTGCCCAGCGCCTAGTACAATGGGCCATGAGCAGGGCTGCTGCAACATGAGCAAAGAAAGGCCAAGAGCTTGACATTCTGGGTCCGTGCCTGCGTCCCACCCACCAAAGGAGGCCCCATGCGGGGACTTGGGACCGGGCTGTTCTCCTCGCTCCACAGCAGGCTCTCTGTCAAAGAGCATTTGCCTCCTGCGCCGAATTCTCTGGCAAAGCCACTGGCTGCCCAGCACAGGCGTGGAGTGGGGGAAGGCATGCTGTGCTTAGACCGCTCTGGAGCAGCCGGGGGCCCAGGGGAGCTATGGGGCTGAGGACTCGAACGGGCACAGTCAGGAGACCGGGTTCGTCAGCTCAATCAGCTGCAGGCAATGGGCTGGGTCTGGGTTCAGCTGTGGGGGGCTGAGGCGTCCCCTCATCACAGACAGCCTTGGCCTGCTGACCACTGCCATGTAGCTACCCCGGGAAGAGAGACGGTTTAGCCGGCACATCCTGACCACGGATCACGGCCCTGCGGGCACACGCTCCCGGCTCAGTGCCCGAGACGGCCTGGGCTAGACAGGGCCGAGGGCACCAGTCTACGTTAAGCCTCAGCAACGCCCAGAGAGCCCGGCACGTGGCGCTGGCGGCATTTGTAGGTGGCCGAACCGCCTCACCAATAAACCACCTGAGCCTCCTGCGGCTTCGTGCTCTCAGAGGGCTCTCCGAGCCGGCTCCACCGCGCCTGCTGCTCTCTGCCTGGGTCACAGCTGGCGGCACCTTGCTGCACCCCACCGGTGCACCAAACCTGCCTGGCATGGCCTCCCCGGAGGGGCAGTGGAGCCTGGCAGCGGGAAGTGGAGCCTGGCGGCTGAGCACAGGCTGCTGGATTGAAGGTCAGGCTAACCCCAGGACTGAATCGCAGCGGCTCAGCCAGTTCTCCTCTCCCGCAGCCGCCGCCTGCCCCCGGAGCAAGGGAGGGGTACAGTGCCCCGCCAGCAGAAACAGCCAGACCCCCACCTCCGTTCAGCCCTGCCACAGGCCAAGGGCACCCCACGCCCACCCACCGGCCTCGCATTCGCATTCAGGCTGGTTGTTCACAAGGCGGCGCAGACGCAGCCCAGCTCCCAGCCACGAGCACAGCTGCACTGGATCCTGGGGAAAGGACTGGGGGTGCGACGGCTCTGCAGGCCCAGGCTCACACAGAGGGCGGCGGCGGGACGCTGGGTGCCCTCTAACCCGCGGAAGGCGTAGGCCCCAGAGGTGGGCGCTTTGCCTCACGCTGCAGCGATCCAAGGGTCAGCCAGAGCTCCTCAGCCGCAGGCAATTCTCCATGAAGCCAGGCCAGGCGGTGGGTGGTGAGGGGGAATGGGAGGTGGAAGGGGGAAGAGATCTTCAGAGCCCAGGGCCCCACCCCCACACAGACCCCACAGCAGAGCCCCGAAGGAAGCTCCTGAGATCATAACCTGCCCTACACTCAGGCTGCCCAGGCACTACAAACTCCTCCTCACACCTTGGCACAGGAGCGCCCCCCCCCCCCCAAGAGGGGACGCTGGCGAGGAGACCTGCTCAGACATCGCCCCCCCAAGGTAAGAGGGGCAGGGCTTTCCACCCAGCCTGGATCTCTCCACTGGAGACCAACGCTCTCAGCCAGGCACCCCCACAGTGCGACCCCGCCCGCGCGGGAAAGGCCAAGCTATCTGATTCCATGTCACAGACGTTGGCCAGACAGGTGTCCTGCTTCGAACCACGGCCCCATGCTCCCCCAGGGAACGCAGACACGCCATCGCTTAGCCAGGCTGTCAGCCAGCAGCTTAGCCGGGCACGTTTTCCAGGCTGCATTGTGTACTTCCACCAGAGGAAACAGCTTGGAGACTTCCAACCCACTTCCAGGGCACTGGCTTTGTGTTCAGAGCCCTATAAATCACCCAACAGAGAAAACAGGAGTTCTGATTTCCTGTCACTTGGCTGCCCCACTCTATAAATACACACTCACTGGCCCCTTCCAGGGCACAGCCTGGGGCACGGCCCAGAGCCAAGACCAACGCCCACTCACTGCGACACGCTCAGACCGCAGCAAACTCGTTACTTATGGTGAGTCTCTCCAAGGACAGTCTCGGGCAAATCGGAACCCAGACCCAGCCAGTCCTCCCCGAGGAAACTGCGGCGGTGACACAGCAACCAGGAGGGCCTCACACAGCCCGAGTTAGTGGTGGGTTGATGCGCAGAGAGATGCCCACCCACCCAGCGAAACAGGCTGTTGTTCGCATCCATTGCATCTGCCATCAACGGCTCCTCTGGGCTCATCTACAGCTGTATGCCTGAAACAACAGTGCCACTCTACTGGGCTGTCCGCTGGCTTCCCTTTGCTCCTGCCCCATGGCCCACCTGCCCCGTTCTGCCTCCCCTCCCTCAGACCCCAGGCCAAGGAACTCGGCCTGCAGCAAGGCCCCTGGCTCCGGCTGCAGCAGGACATCCATGGAGAACAGCACCCGCGAGGCTCACTGACCATAAGAAGTGAGGGAATCAGGAAGGCAGCAGGCACCTTAATTCAGCAGAGAGGTCTGAGAAAGAACAGACGATTTGTCACTTAAACCCTGCATCACAACGTGATCTCCAGGAGCAGAGTGAGGACGACACAGGAACATGAAATTTGGTATCACCTGATTCAAGCTCTTCGCTCCCCGCTCACAAGCTTGGGATTTTCGGCTCAGAGTAGCCTAGCAAGCACCAGGTCCCAGCGCCTACCACAGGCAGGTGGCCACGGAGCCTCCTGGCCAGGTCACAAAGCTAGGGTGGAACTGGTGGCAGGAGGGTCCCAAAGCTCCTCGCAGTGATCACTGCATGGGTCTCCACCAGCCCAATGCTGCAGCAGACACGTGGCATTAGAGGTGATGCAAGAGGGAGATGAAGGGCCTGCAGAGCAGAGGAGCTAGCGACCTCAGAGACCCTCTTTATACCAGTGGGGATCTGAGCATGAAGTCTCCAGCACACCAGTCATGGCACTGATATGGTGCCTGGAGCTACTCTGCAATTGGGACCGAGAAAGGAGGGATTAGGCCGTACTGCAGAGACCCAGCACTGCTGCACAGATGTACCCTGGGCCACCGGATTCCTCTGCCTCCTGCCTGCATTGGTCGAAGCTCCAGCAGAACCGTTCTCAAAGCAGCCGTCTCATCCCATCTACCAACGAAGAGCAGAGACCGCGCCGGAGCTTGGGCTCACGTTACCCAGGCTTCAGCCAGGCTCCCAATCGCTCTGCAAGCCCTCTCTAGCAGGCTGACGGCTGTAAGTAATTAAACGCAATCGCACTGGTGAAGACGAGCAAGCACAGGGCTCGCCGAGACACACGATCCCTGCTCCAGGGTTGTCTTTGTTCTCAGAATCCAGTTTTGTTACCAACGTGCAGTTCCCTGGTGGCTCTCCCTGCTCGCCCTGCACTCCCCACGCCAGCCTTTTGCTTCTTCCCAACTCCCGACCCTCCCTCCGCTGGATCCCGGGGAAGTGAAGTGACGTCACAGCATGTTGCCAGGGAGCTGTGTAGGATGCGGCCTCGGCTTTGCCCTTCAGACACAGCCTGGGAGGCAGGATAGAAATCTCCCTTACCTTTAGAGGAGACATTTACTCCTTCACTTCCCAGCCCTGTTTGCTTCCTCCACACTGGCCAGGAAACACCTGGGATCACATGCACAGGTGCTCCAACAGCCAGATGAAGCCAGGAGCACGGCTCCAGCTCTGCTGGCAGCCGGACAATGCAGCCGGCTGTTTCTGCACATCCCCGCCAGTGCAGGTGACTCAGGACTGGCAGTGACGCTGCAGCAGTACCTCCTGGCCCGATGCTCCCATGGCACTCCTGGGACTACGCCAGCACTGGGTCAATCTCCAGGATGGGGACAGCCAGGCTCCTGATTCAGAGACCGAATCTGAGCACCCCCACGTGCATCTCAGCAGTGCCCCATTTACCTGCCAGGCTGGTGAAGACTCAAGCCCTCCGAGCCTGCTCCAGTAGAGACCCAACTCACACCAAACCACAGCACCCCAGAGTGGCGAGGGGCTCCCGTGCCAGGGCGTTCCGGTCTGTCCCACCACAAAGCATTAACGGATTCGCAGCCGGGCTGCAAAAGGCCTTGGGATAAAAGAGCCCAGCGAGCTGCACGGCCCAGTGTGGAGATGTAGGAGAAAACGTGCTAACCTGCCGCAGGTTGAGCACAACTTCTGCTGCTCTGTCCTCTTCGCTGGCCCCCTTTTTTGGGTGACCGGCCGGGGGGGGGAGGCGGGGTGTCTCACATGCGAAAGCAGCCACTGACCTCTTGGCCTGCTTCCCATCTCTGACAGAGCTGCCCACTTCAATTCTGCTTGAAACACATTTCACTCCTAGAGCCAGATCGTGGTCCCAGGGGCTGCTCTCAGCTGGAGCAGCCCCAGAGGAGACCAGCGTAGCGCAGCGGAGCCTGGCCATGGCCCTTTCTCTCCATGGCACATCCTTTTGGCTGGGGCTGGCGAGGAGCCAGAGCCAGGCACAGTCAGTGAGGGCAGTTTAAGCCAATTTTGCTCCACTGATGGAGCAGGGCAGACGACCGAGCCCTTGAATCTTCCTTTTTCCTTTATGCCAAAGTTTTTCCATGGCTGCGTCAGACCTGGCTCCTGCCCCAGCTACAGTTTGCTGCTCTCAGAGCCTGGTAAAAAGACAGCCTTTGTACGGACATTGCTACAGCTAAGAGTTAGCAGGGAATTCCTCCCATGCCAAATGCAGATGGTAGGGGCCTGGGCCAGGAGACATCCAGGGCTGTAAACGCTGCTGCGTGGCCTGTGGGATACAGGAGGTGGGACAGGATCTGGGGGGCTGTGGCTCAGGCCTAGGTGAGGATTTTTCCCAGTAAATCACTCACTCGGGCAGAGGAGAGGAGACGGCCTTCTCAGCGGGCTGCAGCCCAGAAGGAGCAGCCTGCACTCCACGGTCCCGGCATTCAGAAACATCCCGACTAGCAGCCGTAAGACCTGTGCTGCACTAACTGGCCCCCGAGCAGCCTCCAAAAAGCCACCACCAAAGGAACGGAAATTGGCCTGCGTGCCTGTCTTTGGGATTCCTTCCCACTGCTGCAGGGACTCTGTGGCCGTCTGGAAGTGGTCTCTATGGTGACAAATTTGCATTGGGCACTAAGCTCGCAGAGGCACGAGCGATCGATCGGAGCCTGCTGCCCCATGGAGGAAAAGGAGCTGGGGGGACGGGACACACATGCATGAGGTACACTGTGCAGACAGAGGCAGCACAACACCTTACGCGGGGCTGACGTGGCGCTGAGGCCTTGGGCTGACCCTTGCTCAGGGTGTCTGGAGCCCACTGGAAACACAGTCCAGGCCGCATGTGCAGATGGGAATCGGATCCGCTGCCCTGTCACCTCAGGTTCAGGGAAGTGACTGCAAATGGGTCCCTGGATCTCCTCCAGCGGGGTCAGCCAGGCTCCAGCAGCATTCAGGAGCAGGTTTCATCATGCCTTGGCCTCTGTAACTCGCACAAGAGCCGCCCTCCAGCATCCAAACACATGGAGGAGGAGAATTAAAAAAACCAAAAAACGCCAAACCAGAAAATGGATTTCTGTATTTCGCAGCCAGATTTCCAGCACAGGATGCAGCCATGATGTAATGTTCCATTTCCAGCGCCCAGCCACGCTCAGCCAGCTGCCTGCACAGAAGCTCCGTGTTCCCACCAAAGGGGAAATGAAGCCATGAAAAAAAACCACTACAATGTGTTTTTTTATTGCCCAGACTGCAGCGTAAAGAACTCCACGTTCCCTCTGCTTAGCCAGAGGCAGGACCACCAGTACCATCGAGATCGATAGGAGACTAGCTGCTGCAGTCAGCCATCACAATTCTTGGCCCAGGTGCAGCGAACCTGGCCAAAGGAGCAAGCAACACGTGCTGCCATCAGTCGATGGGTAACAGGACTGTAGCCTTCTGCCACACCTCATCGCTTGCCTTCCAAACGACACCACAGTCTTCAGAGGCAAGATGGCCAGCGCCTTCGACTGCACATCCCCTGGCAGTGAAATTAATCCTGGGCCCTCAGGTGGATCACACAGACAGGTGCCCAGTGAGCAGAGCTGGTGTGGCTGGCTCTCGGTCAGGCCAGAGACCGCCCCGACACAGTGGAGATGGCAGGCCTAGGGCATGACACCTCTCCAGATGCAGCAAATCCTTCCAGGATAGAGCAGTGACAGACACTAAGAACATCCCTGCTCCGCACCCATGGCCCCTGGCAGGCCAGCTGGGAGCCCATTTTAGGGGACACGTACTAGTGTGGAGCTGGAAAAGGGAAAGTCACCGAAATGGCCGCCCCTACCAATGATCTGTTACACCAAGAGCAGAAAGGGAGGGACTCACTATTTCCCGGGGCCAAGCCAAGCAAGGGCAGCTCAATAACATACATAGTCCCAGCTCCTCTGTAGGGGAGGTGTCACCCCTATTTTACCAATGGGGAAACTGAGGCACGGAGTGAGAGAGCTCCTTGCCCACTGTGAGAGCGAGCTGGGGCAGAAAGTCTCAGTCTCCTGACCCCTAGCTCTGCCCTGTAAACCCCAGCAGGAGTCAGGCTCCAAGACTAACCCACGCCCAGCCAGCACAGCCCCACGGCTGAGCCCTGCTCCATTCCAGACAGGGCCATGTTCCCCGAGGCCGCTTTGCCCTGCCAACCCCTCGGACGGCTTCACCCGGCTGAATGAATCAGGGCTTTGTCTGGACCCTTGGCTCTGAGTCACTGTTCCTTAGCCTGCCCCAGCGAGTGGGTCCCGACCCACGGAGCCCTGGCTGCCCTGCTAAAGGAGAGGGTGGGGGACCCAGGGCAGCGCTGGCATTTCTGTAGCTAGCAAAGGGGAGCCAGGAAACCCTTCTGGGGCCGTCCGCAGAGCTCAGAGCAGCCTGAAACTGAGGTCTGCGGGACACAGTCCATGGTGCAGGCTGGATGAATGAGAAAACAAGGCACGGCCTCTTTGCTGGGCTTGGAGGCCAGCCAGTCTGCTGGGTGGCAGCCCTCACCCGCCTCCACCCCCCCACCCCGGCATGCCTGTGACACATCAGCTAGGGAGCCCAGGATGGCAGGAGCAGGGGGGTGCTTTCACTGCCCTCCCAGCCCAACCTGGATCCATCCACACTGCCCCCAAGCACCCGAGCCCTCTCCCCCACAGGGCTGGCATTTCCCGGGCAACATGGCCTCAGCCCATCTTTGGTCCAACTGGGAATTATTTGGGAGACAGGCATTCCCTTCTCTGGCCAGGCAAGGCGCCTCTCTGTGGCGGTCCACGACGGGAAGTAATGGGCACGGCTCATCTCTGCCCTGGCCTGAACGCACGGCTGTGGCACTGAGCGCCCATGGCCTGCTGCAGCCTTCACGCCCACCTCTTCCAGGTGTCTTAGCGACCTGGCTTCAAGCACTGCCTGAGGCCTAGAGGCAGGGCACAAATGGGGGAGCGGCTGCCCAAACCGCGTGCAAACCAGCAGAGAAGAAAGCCGTACAAAGAAAGCCGACAGCCGCACGGGGGCTCAGGGTGGGAGGGAGAAGTTCCTCTCCCGACTGCTGAGTGGGAAGGCTCTGCATGAAGAGGGTGTTCCCATGGTTCCCCCCCCCCTTTCCTGCCCTGAGCAGCACACGTGGAGGATCAGCTTGGACTGGCTCCCGCTCTAATGAGCGGGCCTAGGCCATCCAGCGAGGGTCCAGAAACGCCAGCAAAAGGGAGCCCAGGCCATCTGTTCGTGTGACAATGCCTGTCCCTCCCGTCTTGCTGCTGGGAAACAGTAGCACCTCTGTGCCAGGCTGCAGCGCGCTGGATGCAGCTGTGGGAAGTTGCTGGTACGGCTCAGACACGGAGCCGCCGCCGAGAACACCACCCACTCGGAGTGCATCCCTCAGCCGCCTGGGGCTTGGAAGAGTCCCTTTCCCCGGGCTAATCCTAGGCCACACAGCTGTGAGCAGCCGTGGACAGAACAGCTGTCCAGCCGGCAGATCGCAGAGCCAGGGAAACAGCAAGAGCTGCACTCAGTGGGTTTGAAGCTACACTGGGAGGAGGGAGGGGCCGTGGCAATTTCCAGCCTGCAACCGAGGTCTGTTCCATCTCCCCGTGGAACACACTGGAAGATAGGGGCATGCCCCCGCGGCAGGGCAGGGGGAGCACAGGGCCAGCACGCAGCGTGGCTAGGGCATCTGAGCCAAGCCCATGGAACAAGACCCAGGGAGCAGCTAGAGCTCGAACCCAGCAGCACGGAGCAGCTCTTTGCCGTTCAGAAGCAGGGTGCAGGGCTCGGCGGGCAATGCAGCAGCCCACAGACGGTCAGCGAAGGGGCAGTGTCTGATTTCCAGCGAGGCTCCGGTGGTTAATCCGATTTGCCGGCTGACGTCTCGGAGGGGCTAGGAGGCAGCAGGCCTGGCCCGGGAAGGGGAGGGGTACACTCAGCCACTGGTCTGCACGGTGCCAGCCTGTCGCTCCATGGTCACTGATACCCCCCTCCCCACCGAGGGAGCTGGCTTTCCTCATGATCAGCTGGCCAGGAACATGGAGACGTTATCTGACTGGACGCGAACAGACGCTCCTCTGAACCCCCCCCCCCGGTGCCTTTGCTCTCAGCACCTCACAGATGGGGAGCCCATCCAATCTGCCCCCACACAGATGTGCAAGGCGGCGTATAGTCTTGGGGCCTTCCCCAAGAAAGCCTTTTGTTTCAGCATCCACACACCCTGCCACAGCCAAGGACAGCGTCCAGAGCCCCAGGATTGTGCCCACGGGCTCAGACACAACGCTCGACAGGCCTGCCCCCAGGGAGGTGCCCAGCAGAACGTCACAAACCTCATCCAGCTGCTCGGAAACACGTGCTACACAGGAGTCCACAGCCAACCCGCTGCCTGGGACAAAAACCCACTACGTCCCTCTGACGCACGTCAGGCCTTGAAAAGTAACCACATTTGCTCAGCAATCCAGAAACGGAGAAATTCTGGAGATCTGGGCAAAGACAATCGGTTTTAAACTGGGCTGGGTGAGAAGGGGAGGGAAACTGAGGCCTGGCCCCAGGGAATTCTGACATGCCACGTACGCGTTGTGTGCCAAAGAATGTTTCAAAGGCTCTTTCCACCTCCTCCACCCCCAGATTTTCTCCTACCCCATACACAGTGTCAAATCCCACCCGCTTTACTCCCGTGAGTGATGCACGCTACAAGTCAGGTACCTTACGGGGCCAGGCTCCTCCCCACCATTCGAAAGCAAGTCGTTCCAAGGCACAGCAAGTACTCGGCCTGTGAACCACAGTCAAAGCTGGAGTAGGACAGCTGGGACCGTAACTGAGGCGTTCCCCTACACTTCAGGAAGCAGCATCCCACGCAGGGAGGCTGCTGGATGAGCAGGGCAGAGGAAAGTCACAGAGTACAGGATTATCAAACAAGATTCATGTTAGTGAAGGAAACCTGTCTGCCAAGAGATTGTTCCAAGAGCCCCACCCCAAGAGATGCAGAGACTCATTCCTTCATCATCCTGCCAGCCATTGGGCCAGGCAGCCACCCTTCTCCGAAAGCACCAGAGCAGGAGACTGGTGTGGATAGGCCAGAAAAGGAGGCTAGCATCTGGACAGGCAGCTCCTCAAGATGGGACGTGGAAGGGATGCGTCACTCCTCCCAGCTTCACTCCCGAGAGGCAGCCGTGTTTCCCTGGGTCAGTGGAAAGCTCGTTTTCCTCGGTTTGTTTCCCCCACTGGCCTCTACTCCTTACTAAATAACCCTCTCGGGGAAACCCAGAAGGGGACTGTCTCTTTGGGGGGGCTTCCATTGGAGGCTGGAGTTGCACCTCACTGAGGAAAAGAGAGACTGAAGTATATCGTGATCCCCTTCTGGCAATCACAGACCCACAGGGCGAGAAGGGACCGCAAGGGTCCTCCAGTCTAACCCCCTCCACGATGCAGGATTTGTTGGGTCTCAACCATCCAAGACAGGTGGCTCCAGCCCCCTCTTGGAAACCTCCAGCAAAGGAGCTTCCACCACCTCCCTGGGGGGTCAATGAATTCATTTAGTCTTGCCAGTCTGAAGACAAAAAAAAGAATATCCTCCAAGCCCTCCCCTGTGACCTTGCCATGGCTCAAACACGGGAAGCAGCCAGGGAGACCCAAAACAAGGGCCACAAAAATATTAGACAGGCCAGAATCAGACGGCACTGTGTGATTCCTTCCTTTAGCGTAAAGGATTCTCTCTGTAGCCTGGGCCCCCCGTTTCTCCATTCCCGACAGAAACCACGCTCAGCAGCAGAAAGGGAGAGGGGCGCCAGAGCCGCATGGCATGGAGGGCGAAGATGAGCGACATCCCTGAGAGGGAAGCCTTTGAAATGTGTCTGGGGACGGTTCAAAGCGTGGGGGGCACAGAGGAGTGTGGAGATAAGAGTAGAAAAAGGGACCCAGTTAAAGGCTGCGCTGAAAACAAAGCCAAGAGAAACAGCAGGCAACCGAGAACCTTGTCTGCTCCTTCCAGTCACAGCAGGACATCAGACAAAGCCAGTGCACATGCAAGATTACAAGCCCCTGGTTTTCCTCCACTGCTCATACTCCCTGCCTCCCATGGTCAGAGCCTGCAGCATTGTCTGTGAAACCAAGCCTCCTTCAGTACCCCGGGGAGTCAAGGCATCCCCACATTCGTAGGGCTCCCTCACCTTCCCTCTGCTGTCTCACCATGGCTGGGCTTCCTCCCCATCACCTCTCAACAAGCCACACAAATGGGAGATGGAGGAGACCTGTTAGGTCAAGCTGTCCCTCCACTAGGGGCAGGGAGCGCGGCCCTCCAGACTGCCCTCCAGGGCTCCAGCATCAGATGAATGCCACTGGCTCCATCCCTTCCCTTCAGGCTGCTCAGTGCCCCGACAGACTCTCCGTTGGGAAATCTTTCGTGACATTTCGCTGCATTTCGTCCCATTACACTCCCACTCCTACCTCCTTGGACTTTTCTAAACAACTCCTCTGCCACCTCCTCCGCATCTCCAGCCTTCAAGCATTTGTTGGCTGTTATGGCTCCCACTTTCTTGTGCGGCCAAGACATGCATATTGAGTTCCTGGCCAGTAATTCAATCCCTCCAGCCTTAGATTCACCTCCACAAAGCATTCTTGCAGTGCAGTCTCACCCACAGAGAGGAGATGGGTATCAGCCCGTCAGTTACCCCACCCTACCAGAACACCAGTGAGCGTGGAAACAGAATCGGACTCTAGCTATGCTACCTAAAATTGCCCTGGTCTTTTTTGGCAGCCACATTGCGTGTCTAATTTGCACTGCATTATTACCCATGTCTCTACATCATTGCTTTCCCGAGTTCTCACTCCTGCTGAATAGCTGTGGTGCAGATTATTTTCCCTCAATGCTCTAGCCAGCCTCATTTTATTTCCTGTCCAATAATATTAGCATTCTGCATTAATGCATTCTGCTTCTTTGCTACCCTCGTCTAGTTCCTGCAACCCCTAATTAACTTTGTACTCGTTTCTTCCAGCTCATCTGGGAATTCGTCACCCATTTTCCTCCCATCCTGAAGAATATGCAGCAGTTGCCAACTGCAATTTCTCTAGGACTTTTCATTTGGCTGCCATACAATTTAATAGAGGGTGTGACGCTGGTTCTGTAACTTGAACACTTGTTCTAATGTGTCGTGTAGCACTGCTGTGAGCTGTTAAGCATTTGATTCGCTCCACCCCAGAAGTAGGTGAACTTCAGTAATGGATTTATTTGCTAGGTCTAGCTCCTGTGCTGTACATTTTGCACCATGCTGTGAGATTCGTTGGGATGAAAGGCGTTGTACTGTACAAAAACAGACTCCACTTAATGTTGAGGACTGCATCCACATACACTAGCATTCCAGTTCAAATAAATAGCCCGGCAGGTTTCAGCTATCTACACTAGGACAAACTCCATCAGCTACCAACACTTCCAGATACTACCCAGGCAAACTGCTGCTAGCTTATCAGTGTAGGTACATCTTCCATCCGCAGCGTGATTCGCAGGCGGGAGGCTTGAAGCGTCGGAGAGGACGCTCCGGCTTTACACCCTTCCAATCAGCCTCACACACTGCCAGGTCTGCACGCAAGAAGTCGGCTGCCTTCTTGCTTGAGGCAGAGCATAGAACGCAATGAGCTGCCCTCCGGTGTGACATATTGATGTCAGAGCCGCCTCCCGATCAAGGGCCAAATCCAGCCCCCGGGAACCAGCCAACATGCCCAGAACATTGTGTCCAGCCCAGACAAGGAGCAGTCACTGGAACAGTCTGAAAAATAAAGTTGTTTCCCAGTGAGGCCATTTCCTCTTGCCCTCAGGCTGTGAAGAGAACGGGGCACTCGAACAGCTGGAAGCCCCTCTCAGCCAGCACACTCGCAGAGCGCCTGCTAAAAGCCTGATGGGTGACTCTCAGCCGGCTGCACAGGGCAGCAGAGACACCCAGCTCGGTGCTTTAGTTTGCTACTGTGGACTGTGTAATCACAGACAGTGACTTGGAAGGGATCCACACAGACACTCAACGCCTGAGCCTCCACAAACCCACTCCCAGGCAGGGCCCCGCCAAGGACTGAGGGGGCAGCAGCTCTTGTAGATTTCAGATCTTCTTTGCGGTGGCTTTAGGTGAGGCAGTTGCACTGAACAGATCAGAGAAGCAGGCTGCCTGTCACCAGTGCCCCACACACCTGAGGCACTTTCAGCGTGCTGTCACCACTGTATCTAGGCACCGTCCCATGTAATCGGTGGCGAACCAAACTCACTTCACTGAGTGCAATCAGTGGGAGTTTTCTATTGGCTTTAATGAGCATAGAATCTGGACCTGAGCTCATGCCTCTTTCTTTTAAAAAGTTTTTTGGATAAGAAGTCTAACCCCCAATCCTACAAACTCCCACGCCCATGAGCCGAGTGCCTCACAGATGTAAGCACGTGTCGAATCTGGCACAATAGCAGCACATATACACGGGGCCAGGACAGGGAAGCCAGGATAGGAACCAGTATATAAGAATGCAGAATGTTATCACCAGATGCTACATCTGTTCATCGAATACGAGGGGAAGAATGACTGTGGCAAATCATGAACGCGAGTGAAGCCAAACAGCAAAAATGAAGATGTTTGTACACCAATGCAAGGAGCCTGGGTAACAAAATGGAGGAACTAGAGCTACTGGTGCAAGAAGAGAACCCAGATATTCTAGGGATAAAAGAAACATGATGGACTATAGTCATGACTGTAGAACAGGTATTGCTGGAATGTGCTGTTTAGGCAAGACAGATATAAAGGCAAAGGTTGTGGAGTAGCGTTGTGTATCAACGATGAGGCAGACTGTAAAGAAATTAGAGGTGATGCAATGGATAAGACAGAGTCTGTCTGGGCAAAAATCACATTGGGGAAGAAAAGCGCTTGAGTTTCCCCTTGGGATAGTGCTTGGGGTGTGCTATAGACCACCAGGATCTGAATCTGGATAGAGACCTCTGTAAGGTTTTAAGGAAGTAAATTCTACTTCTAATTGTGTGAATATTGTAGACTAACTTCTCACATATAGATGGGAAGATTAGTGCTAGTAATAATAATAGGGCCCAGATTTTCCTGGATACGATAGCTGATGGACTCCTTCGCCAAATAGTTGCTAAACCAACAAGAGGGGATGCCATTTCAGATTTGGTATTGGTGAGTAGTGAGGACCTCATAGAAGAACTGGTTGTAGGGACAACGTTGGTTCGAGCGACCATGAGCTAATTCAGTTCAAATTCAATGGAAAGTTAAACAAAAGTAGATCTGTGACTAGGATCTTTGATTTCAAAAGGGCTAACTTTAAAAAATTAAGGGAATTAGTTGGAGAAGTGGACTGGACTGAAGAACTCATGGATCTAAAGGTGGAGGAGGCTTGGAATTACATCAAGTCAAAGTTACAGAAACTATCTGAAGCCTGCATCCCAAGGACGGGAAAAAAATTCATAAGCAAGGGTTGTAGATCCAGCTGGATGAATAAGCACCTCAGACAGGTGATTAACAGAAAGCCTACAAGGAGAGGAAGACCAGCAAGGAAAGTTACCTCTTGGAGACCAGAACATGTAGAGACAAAGTAAGAAATGCCAAAAGCCAAGCAGAGTTGGACTTTGCAAAGGGAATTAAAATCAATAGTAAAAGGTTCTATAGCCATATCAACAGTAAGAAAACAAAGAAAGAAGAAGCTAAGCACTGAGGATGGGGTGGGGGTTAAGGGTAATCTAGGCATAGCCCAATATCTAAACAAATTCTTTGCCTCAGTTATTAATGAGGCTAATGAACAGCTTAGGGATAGTGGGGGTGGGGTGGGGAGGCTAACGGGTTTGAGGATATGGAGGTAGAAATGACCACATCAGAGGTAGAAGCCAAACTCGAACTGCTTAATAGAACTAAATTGGGGGGCCCGGATAATTTCCATCCAAGGATATTAAAGGAATTAGCATGTGAAATTGCAAGGCCATTAGCAAGGATTTTTAAAGACTCTGTAAACTGTGCAACATGAGTGGAGAATTGCTAACAGAGTTCCTATGTTAAGAAGGGGAAAAAAAGCGATCCTGGTAACTATAGGCCTGTTCGTTTGACCTCTGTGGTATGCAAAGTGTTGGAAAAAATGTTTGAAAGAGAAAGTAGTTAAGGACATCGAGGTTAACGGAAATTGGGACAAAATACAACACGGCTTTACAAAAGGTAGATCATACCAGACCAACCTGATCTCCTTTATTGAGAAGAGAACAGATTTTTTAGACAAAGGGAATGCAGTGGATCTAATTTACCTAGATTTCAGTCAGGCATTTGATACGGTTCCACATGGGGACTTATTAGTGAAATTGGAGAAGATGGGGATTAATATGAAAATTGGAAGATGGATAAGGAACTGGTTAAAGGGGAGACTACAACGGGTCATACTGAAAGGTGAACTGTCAGGCTGGAGGGAGGTTACTAGGGGAGTTCCTCAGGGATCTGTCTTGGGACTGATCTTATTTCACCTTTTTATTACTGACCTTGGCACAAAGTGGGAGTGTGCTCATAAAGTCTGTGGATGACACAAAGTTGGGAGGTATTGCTGATACAGAGACGGATCGGGATATCAGACAGGAAAATCTGGATGACCTGTAAACTGGAGTCATAGAAATAGGATGAAATTTAACAGTGGAAAGTGCGAGGTCGAATGCTTAGGGACTAATAACAAGAACTTTTGCTATAAGCTGGGGATGCACCAGTTGGAAGTGACAGAGGAGGAGAAGGACCTGGGTGTACTGGTTGATCCCTGGATGACTGTGAGCCACCAATGTGATGTGACTGTGAAAAAAGCTAATGCGGTCCTAGGCTGCATCAGATGAGGTATTTCCAGTAGCGCTAGGGAGGTGTTAGTACCATTATACAAGGCATTGGTCAGACCTCATGTGGAATACTGTGTGCAGTTCTGGTCTCCCATGTTTAAGAAAGATGAATTCAAACTGGAACAGGTGCAGAGAAGGGCTACTAGGATGATCGGCAAAATGGAAAACCTGCCTCACGAGACGAGACTCAAAGAGCCTGGCTTGTTTAGCCTGACCAAAAGCAGGCTGAGGGGAGATACGCTTGTTCTCTATAAATACATCAGAGGGAAAAATACCAGGGAGGGAGAGGAGTTATTTAAGTTCAGCCCCAATGTGGACACAAGAACTAATGGATATAAACTAGCCACCAGGAAGTTTAGACTTGAAATTAGACGCAGGTTTCTAACCATCAGAGTGAAGTTCTGGAACAGCCTCCCAAGGGGAGCAGTGGGGGCAAGAAACCCAGCTGGTTCCAAGACTGAGCTTGATAAACGTATGGAGGGGATGGTACGATGGCACAGCCCAGTTTGGCAAATGACAAATCTTAGGTTACTAGTGGTAGATATGCCCAACGGCCTGTGAAGGGATGTTTGATGGGTGGGTTCTGAGTTACTGCAGAGAATTCTTTCTTGGGTGCCTGGCTGGTGAGTCTTGCCCACACGCTCAGGGTTTAGCTGGGGTTGGGGAGGAATTTCCCCCAAGGCAGATTGGCAAAGGCTGTGCGGGTTTTTCGCCTTCCTCTGTAGCAAGGGGCATGGGTCACTTGCTGGTGGATTCTCTGTACCTTGAAGTCTTTAAATCATTATTTGAGGACTCCAGTAACTCAGTCATAGGTCAGGGGTCTATTATAGGAGTGGGTGGGTGAGGTGCTGTGGTCTGCGTGGTGCAAGAGGTCAGACTAGATGACCATAATGGTGCCTTCTGACCTTAGAGTCTATGAGTCTAAAGCTCTGGTCAAAATGGTTTGACGTTGCTCTGCATTCGAGAAGCAGCATGTGATCATGTAATTACAGAGACACAATGAATCTGAAACGTACTCAGCTCCAAAGAAAAGCTGAAGCTTGCGCTCAGTGCTGCATCTGCCTCATGCCAGCAGCTGTGACTTTACGATCAAATTTTCCTCTTTCTAAAGGAAACGTCTCCCCCTCCAGCTGCTGCATGAGAGACTCTCACAAACCAGAAGGGAAATCACATCACGCAGGTCCTGAGTCTGCGATCACAGGACTCTCTGCAGAGACAGGGGAGCACCACTTTTCAGGGTCAGGGCTTAACACACACTGGGGAAACAGCAGAACGAAGTCTACAGAGGGCTGCCAATCACACACAGGAGCAAACAATGGAGGGCAATGCTTTCCCCACCTACTCCCTGCCAACGGCAGTCATCTTCTCGGGCCCCTGGCACAATGCAGACAAGCAACGCTCATGCTGCGACTAGAGGTGATCCCTTTTAAATGGCTACAGCACCCTGTAGCTAAGCGTCTACACACAAGGGGGAGGGCTGCAGAGGCAAAGCATCCTGAACCGGGGCATTTCCTGATGATCCGGTGGTGCCTGGCAGTGCAGCATTAGCAATCTGTCCACGGCACTTTCTGCACTTCACAGCTTATTTCCCGGCACCCAGGAAGGGTCAAGGCCTCCCCGTTCTGCCCACGAGCTCAGCACCCACTCCGGGTTATTGACTCAACCAAACAAGAATATCCCAACCAAGGCACAGCTCCTCTCTCCCTCTTGCTGCTAACAGGACCCAGATTAGCCAAGCTAAAAATACACAAAACCAGTTCAGAGGGAACAGCTACAGTTGAGCTGTGACCCTGCCATTCCTAATGGTGTGTCCGGACAGGGCTAGGAGGGGGTGGGATTTTAGATGGTTGCTAGCATGCTGTAACACAATTTCACATCAAACTCTGGCTCTTCCCACACATCAGCTCAACCAGTTAGCACGAGGGGGAGCACACCTGCCTTGTCTACCCTCGAGTGTCAGAACGTGGTCGCTAACATGCTCTAGAAATCTACCTTGCCCCTTTGCCAGGACAAGCCCTAAATAAATCCCTCACTTCAAGGATAATAGGCGTTCTTCCCGCAGGCAACCACGCTCTCTTCAAAGAGAAGCCAGCCTATGTTTCTCCTGCTTCCACAGTGGATGTCAGAAATTATCAACCTGCACTTCTGTTCGACCACCCGCATCCGCAATCCTCAGTGGCTTCGGAGCCAGCCCAAACCCACAAGTCCATGGAGAGCCTCCCACAGACTGGAAGATATGCCAATGCCCTGTGATGGGGGGTTCTGAGTTACTACGGAGAATTCTTTCTTGGGTCTCTGGCTGGCGAGTCTTGCCTGCATGCTCAGGGTTAGCTGATGGCCATATTTGGGGTCAGGAAGGAATCTTCCCCCAGGGCGGATTGGCGAAGGCTCTAGGGGTTTTTCATCTTCCTCTGTAGCAGGGGGCACGGCTCACGTGCTGGTGGATTCTCTGTACCTTGAAGTCTTTAAACCATGATTTGATGACTTGAATAACTCAGTCACAGGTTAGAGGTTTATTATAGGCATGGGCGGGTGTGGCCTGTGTTGTGCAGGAGGTCAGACCAGATGATCATATTGGTCCCTTCTGACCTTAGAGTCTGAGACTTCAGCGAGAGCCGAATCAAGCCCTACAGGAGACAATAGCTTCTTCAAACAGCTGGGGCCTGATTCTCCATTGCCCTGGCACCTTCCATGGTCGTTCATACCAGTGCAAAACAAGCATAAACACTCCCAATCCGACGGAGGAGCATTTTGCACCCACTGTGCACCTGCCTTCAGCTCTGCATCTAAATGTACGGCACAGGCAGTTACTAAATTAATCAGTTTCTTTTAAATATAACAGGACACGCCAGCAGCCTGAAAAATGGCAGACGTACATCTGAGCGCTGAACCTACATGCCTGCCAACTGCTAGGGCCTGATCTGAGACTCTCTGCTGCCCCTGCTAGCCAGGAGATGACCTCTAATACTTGATGCTGGAAAAGCTGCCCAGCTCCCTTGTAACAGCATCAAGACTTGCAGGGAAAACACGCAGCCCTGAAAGGTAATGGGAGACGGAAATTATTCTGACTAGCTGGGTTCCAGGCATTTGTACCCCACTATCATTTAGGCTGCCCCATCTCGCCCCACCCTGTTGTATATCCATCCACATTTTAAATCTTTTCTGGGATTTGGATCACTTTCACAGGATCACTTTCATTGTCAAGCCCCTCTCCATCACAAGCCCTCCGAGGCTGCAAACTGACATCAATTGCTCAGTCCCCGGGCTGGCGTTCTCTGCTCACCCCAGACACACTGTGGGGCCACAGGCTAGGCTCACAGCAGCGCCAGACTGCTGCTGACAGCCAGTTACCATGGCTTGTTTTATTAAAAAAAGCACCGACGCATCTGCCTGCCAGCATGAGTCTACAGAAAGTTACATAGAGTTTGCGACCAAACATAGTCAAAGAAACAAGGCTGGTGCGGTCAGTGACCCACTCCAACCCAGCACGCGTGCCTTTCATCGGCTAATTCGGCCTGTGCGAAACTGCACTGTTCTTTATAGTATCCCCTCCCACAGTGGGGAACACAAGGCCCTAGACTGATAAAGCTTGTGGCTAGAGGAAGCTCCCTCTGAAATCTGCCCCAAGGAGTTCATGACAGGGGCCTGCTTTCTGCAGCCCCTTGATTTGCGGAGGCAGAGTACAGCCACAGAAGGACTTTCTATACTGCTCATTTCCGCCTCCTCCCATAGACACACACCAGGTTTCCAATATTCCCCCCGGCTGCTGGGAACCAGGGACCACCCCCCATTTTATCCAGGAGGCAGGAGCAGAGAGGGGTCTGAAGACGCAATCTGACTGGCTGGTCTGTGCCAACGAGAGCCCAGCACCACGGGACAGGAATTCACTGCCAAGCATCAACACAAACACTAGTTGGCACAGCGTCGCACACTGCGTGCACCTCTCATCCACTGGAGGCCCTCCTAAGACCTTGGGCCTATTGGTTTACAATGTAGCCGAGCTTTGTAAACCACATCCTAGCTACCCCTCCAGACCTATACCGCAAGGTCCCAGAGAGCTTCCAGCTACCCACAGGTAACTCCACGCATTCGCTCTGGGAACCCCAGCTCTACCAACTCCCCTTCACCGCCCCACCAGCTGGGACAAACTCACCAGCGAACACAGCACCCAGTGCACTGCAGCCAGGCAGACAAGCGTTCGCCTTCCTTTCAAGGCTAGGAACCGACCAGTGCCGCAATGCACTGCAGGCACTCTCCTTTTTGTGCAGGAGGTCAGTCCTTCTTCAAAATGATCCACGCTAACTTGAATCAAAAAGTCAGGTGTCAAACGCCAGGTGTGCTCGATTGTGACAAAGGGAAGCCAGAGGCATTTTCCTCTCCCCTCCTGTGCCACTCATTCAGTAGCTTCCCAGCCTAGAAAGGCGTCGTCCCCTTTCAGGCCTGCAACTAAGCGATGGGAAGGTGTGGGTGAACAGGCCTGGAAACCCTCCTTCCACAATTTCATAAGGACAAATGGAACCAAGCTCACTTGGACCATGAGCCAGGTTTGAACCTCGGCCATTGAGTGCTATGAGCCTTTACCACTGTAGGACAAAGTCCATTAGCGGACTCAAACATCTTAAAAGAACCAGCCACCAGAGAATGACAAAGGACCCCCTTTCCTTGGGTGGGCTACACAAGCGCAGGAGAGACTGCCATGGAGCGATGCCCACGAGTGCCCTGGGACATCGGCAAAACGTCCAATGCAATCTCCTGCACGTTACAAGATTTCAGACATTTCAGGCCAAAGATTTTTTGGTTTTTTTGTAAATCTACCTGCCTCCCTGGAGTTCAGCATTACGCCAACTCCCAGGGCATGTCTCATCCTGTCAGATAACCAACAAACTCCATTCCCAAAGGCAGCTGGGCCTGACCCGTCAGACACACACAAAAGCAGGAAGAATGCCACACAAAAAGGCAGCATTAATATTAGACGGGAACAGGCTCGCTACTGACCCACACGGGGCCCCTGGGACCACCTCCCACTCTCAGCAAGGTCTCCCAACCCTTGTCATCCCTACTGCTTATCTAGCCCTCCAGCAGGCAGTAGCGGTAACATGTACAGGTGGCTAGGCCCAGTCCTGACCCAGATACATAAGGCAAGACCTACGTGCTGTAACAGAGTCTGTGATCAATAAACAAAGCTCCCGCGAACTGCTCCCTTGCAGCCTGAAAACTAAGCTCCGGTTCCTGACACACTGGCACAGCACAGGAGTGTTCGGCTCCGGGCCGGCTCCTCTCCACACCTGCAGTCAATCAGCAGTTCAGCGAGCCGGGGAAGAGACTCACTCCCTGCTGACCTGATGAGCTGCATGGAAAACCTAGGTAGGCGCTGGCAGAGGAGTCTCCTGCCAGTCCCAGGCACACCCAATTTGCCTCTCAGCTGCTGAGAAGCGAGAGCTGGTTCCCAGTGAAAAGCGGAGGAGTTGGGGAGCTGCTGAGAACCGCAGGGCGGCAGAGCAGCAGAGCTTTCGGTGCTCTCAGCTCCTGCGGGAGTTTCTGTCTCTATGCTAATTGCTGGCCTTGGGATGGAACACAGGTAGGAACAAGCGGGTAATTCACCAGGTGTGCTAATTAACCTGTTGAGAGCGGCTCTGGGAACCATTTCTGGGCAGGTCTCTGGCCTGTGCAATGCAGGAGGTCAGATCCGATGATCACAAGGGTCCCTTCCAGTCTTGGAATCTATGAAACACAGGTGGCAGCTGGCACCGTGTCTTTTAGACTCCAAGCTCTTTGGGGGCAGGGCTTGCATTCATGTCTCCACCACACGGAGCACCACCGGGGCACACTCTGGCTGTGGCCCTTGGCCATTGCTGCTCTATAAAAGTTTACTCATCAGTAGCAGACGTGTCATGTATCCCAAGTGAGGAGGCAAGAAGGGAGACTGGAGGCTGCTGCTGCTGCAGGATGGCCTGGCCTGTGCAATTTTCTGTCATTTGCAGCATTTGTCCAATGCACAACCATGCTAGTCACCCCACGCTGTACCTCTGGGCCACTTCCCCCTCCCCAGGACGTCCCCGTCAGCTGCTTGTATTCTGATACAGGGTCCATGCGGCTAGAAAGCCTAGTCCTAAAATGGACACACCCAAAGAACAGCCCCGCAGACATCAAAATAGGAGATTATATAGGAGCCGCTTCCAGGACATCAGCATTATCTCTGGCAATGAAGCAGCTGTGCTTAACTCACCCATATGGTCACTGCCAGGCAGGCTGGGTTTAAGAGAAAGCTGGCATTTTCTCAGTATTTTAGGAAAACCTATAATACGTGTATAAACAAAACCCTCGCACTCAGCCATTCAGAGCTGAGCGGGGCTGGGGATTTTCAGGCCACGACCACTGGAAAACAGCAAGCATCTATTTCCAAGGACAGTGGTTACTTATTAATTGCAGAGCAGTTCTGCTCTTCCGGCTTGAATTTCTCCAGTGCAAACGAGTCTGCACAGAGCTCTGCAAAGTACCGAAGGAAGCAGGACGGGGCAGGGCAGGGCAGGGCAGGCTACTTTATTCCTGAACACAGCGGCAGGAGGAAGCTGATCATAAGTGACCAATGTAGCAATGATGGATACTGGGCACTTCAACGCTAGCCAATGGGCCCCTTTCCTGAGCCAGACCCAGCTGCAACAAGCACAACCCCCTTCGCTGCGCTCAGACCCACCGTACAGGTGGGCTGCCAGCCGCCCGCTAGCACTTGGCCCCTCTTCTCCCAGCGATGCTGGGCTGCTGCTTGCCAGCGGTTCCCACGTGGGGAGCTTGGCTGGGCTTAAGCGTGTCAATGAGGTGCAGCTCGGCCTCCATTCTTCCGCGGTGTGGTGGGTGTTGTTGAGCCCAAGCTACAGAGGCCGATGCTGGTCTGTCCAGGGAACAGCTGCGTGAGCCCTACCTACCCCAACTCAGCAGCACTCGGCCTCAGATGCTGGCAAGCCAACGGCTCTCTCCCTGCTGCCCCCAGACAGCAGCCTCTTCATTCCACACATACAAGGTGCGATGCTAAATTCTGGGGCTGTCTGGCCATTCCTCATCCCTGTGAGTACATGCCTCCCCAGGCCGTTCTTTGCACAAAGAAAGCCACCCCCTTGCAGCAAAGCTCCCTGCCTTGCAACTGCCTGGGTGCTCTCTCACACATGCTGCCTTTGGCCGAGGCTCCTTCGAACAATGCCACCAGGAACAAAAAGGGCCTGTGTGTTATCTGCCTGCCTGGATTCCAGCAGATGGACAATAAATCACATGCATTTGTTACATATTTTGTCTTTCAGCTTTGTATGCAGCGATAAACATTGCACAGAGGAAGCAGCAAGACTCCAGCAGCTGCAGTCCTCTCCGGCAGTTCACCCATCTGAAAACAAAGGCAGGTAGAGAGGGACAATTCAGAATTTCCTCCCAGGCACAGGCCACAAAGGCAGTGACCCTGCAAAACTCACTGGAAGGCCTTTCTTTTGTATTGGCACTTTAGGAACTATTCAGTTGTTTTGCTTCAGGCTGGCTATCACCACCAACTCTTCGTGGTGGAACAGACCAAAATCTGGGCTCCTTGTGGCTGGGGGTCTAGGAGTCAGCATGGAGAATTAGCATCAAGCAGTTATTTTTGCACTTCAATATTCCAACCATTATTCATTTGATCTTTCAAATCTCAATTATAAAACCAAGTTTTAGTCCAGCTGTTGGGGAAAAATGTCCCAAGCTCCAATGTGTCCCCCACCCCCACAAAAAAAATAAAAACCAAAAACCATTATTTTTGTTTTCCTGCACTTTAACCTCATCCTGTAACTCAGGAAACCCCCACATCCCTCTCGCTCCAGAGGGAAGGGTCTGCCAGATTTTTCCATGGAGTAAAAGGCAACAGGCAGCCTGGAAGTTAATTTTCCGTCAGTAACATTACAGTTATTTGTGATCAGCTGCCCCTTTCAGTACATGAGCATCTCAACAGGTCCGAAGCGGAGAGTAAGAGAAAAAGAATTCGGATACATTTTCATGAGATTCAGAATCACAGCTCCTGGCATCTAAAAAATTATAACCAAGCAAGTAATGTTCCCAGTGTTCATCAGTCTCTGCTCATCTAAGGGGCAATACAGGAATTCATACACACACAACCTGTGGAAGACAATCCCACTATTGCTTTCGCAGGAGGTTATTTGACTTAGTCAATTGCAGAAGAAGTCCAAAATAAAAAGTCCTTGGGAACAAGAAACAGGAAAACACCTCCCCCTCTGCCACTTCCCCAATGTGTTTGGATTATATCTGGCTGGGAAGTGATTTCCCCACCCTGCAGAAAAATGGTTGATTTTGTTGTTGTTGTTGTTAATTTTCATACAAAAAGAAATGAACGTGTTTTGTGATTTGGGTTGGGGACGGGCTTATGACAAAAATGCAAGATATTTCAACAAAATAGACAGTTTTTGCAACACTCTCCGTCAAAAAAAGTATTTTCCACAGAAAATTTTGGACCACCTCCCTCCACTCTCATGAAAGATCACCTTGGCTGCACAGCTCTAGGACAGAGGCATGGAACCAGCACTAGCTCTGTGACATCCTCCCCTCCACCCCCTTCCTGGGATCCCACAGAACTCCTCAGCCCCACAAAGCTAGGTCTCCAAGGGATGTCAGGCAGCAGAGGCTGAGATGGGGCTGGGAGGAGCACCCTTTCCACGGATAGCTTCTCTCCAAGCAGCTTTCTGCATGCTGTTGCTGCAAGAGTGCGGGGTAGGAGGTGTCTCTCTAAGTCATCACTTGTCCCGTGCATCTAGGCAGCGTATTTACATAGGTGTGGGTGGTTGGTCACTCAGGGACAGCACAGCATCTTCCCTGGGACAAGTGGGGGGAGAAGAAAGGAGCCCACAACTTCTGCAGATGTTCTCCACAGATCCTGGGAAAGTTGGCCTGACCCCTCCCTAAAAGGGGAAGATTGGAAATGAACTCTGCAAGGTCATGGCTCCTCCGGCTCACTGCCATGGGTACTTCTGCTTGGGCACAGCATGGTCGCATCTCCCTGAATGCGCTGGCCCAGTGAGGAGAAGACAATCTTCCCCACTGCCCACAGCAAGCGCTGATTCCAGGAGAACAGGGTCACCCAGAGAGCAAGGGAGAAAGCAACCAACGTCAGCCTGGGGGCTGCCAGGAAAAGAGACACGCTATTTTCAGCTTAAAAGGGAAAGATTCACGCAAGGGAAGAAATCCAACAGGCTGAGCTATTCCCGCCCCCACAAAAAGATTTACTTAGAAGTGGAAAAAAAAAAAAAAAGAAGCAAATTCCTATTTCTCAGTGTTTACTTGGAGATGGCTGGAGTGGAATGAAAGTGCATGGCCCTTCCCAAAGCTTTGAACACTCAGACGCTATCAGAACCCAGTGATATTTCGCTACCAAAATAAACCGCCAGGAGCAGCGAGGATTGGGGAAGACGAATGCTTCAGCTGTCACACACTTCGCTACATGGCAGTAGATCATAGGAGGGAGATGGGCGCCATCCTCCAGGGCCAGGCTGGGAACAACGGGCAAGCAGCAATAGCCAAAACTAAGCCAGAATGCAAAGCTAACTAATTCAATCAAAAAGTGATCTGGGTAATGGTGATTAATTCCCCTAGTCTTTAAAATGATCCTAATCTTCAGCAGTAATTCCCAGAACTCTAAAACTGAGACAGGTTGTCGGAGGCAGCAGGTCAAAGCTCTGTTCTCATTGGTGCCAAGCTGAATTCTGGCCTGTATATTTCTCATATAATAAAAGGCTAGGAAGCGGTATTGCAAGAGGTGTATTTTCAAATGACAGCAAGGAGTCAGGAGACCTGGGCTCTGGTCTCAGCCGGGCCATGACTCTCTCTGTAAGCTGGGGAAAGTCACTAAGCCCCAGAATCTCCACTGGAGACCCCCCGGGTCTGATTTTTAGGGGGTGTGGAGCTCCTGGAACTCCAACTGCAGTCAGCAGGAACTGTGGGCACTTGGTGCATCTAAGAATCAGGTCTAAGGTGCCTCAGGCTGGGCTACCCCAAGAAATGATAGCTTCAAATTCAGACGCCACTTTTAAAAAAGTACGTCGTTCTGTGCCTCAGTTTCCCCATCTGTCAGATGGAACTAATATTGTTTGCCCACCTTTGTAAAGTGCCGAGGGAGCCATCGGTGAAGTGCTCTACAAGTAGAGTATTTACATAAATGTACAGTAACAGCAAACAAAGGCATGCAGAGACTTTGGACATGATTTGGATGAGACGTTGTGTACGTCACCATGCAGAGCCTTCGCAGGCTAGCTCTTCGCTGTCTGTAGCTGCTCCTGGACCTCATTTCTGACCTTCACCACCCATTCGTCCCACTACTGCCACATTCTCCAGTCGTTCTAAAAGCAACTTTGCCCATCCTCTGGAAAGTCAACGTGCCCCAACTCAGGCAGGCAGCCAGATACGGCTATTCTCGCCATACTAGACGGCCAGATTTTCAAAGCCACTCAGCACCCACAATCAGGATGAGATTTGCAGATGATTACTGACAAGTCAGCCTAACTTTGGTATCTGATAAGATACAGGCACACATTATTAAGCAATCAATTTGCAAGCACCTAGCGGATAATAAGGTTATAAGAAAAAGCCAGTATGGATTTCTCAAGAACAAATCTTGCCAAACCAGATTTATTTTCCTCTTTGACAGGGTTACTGACCCAGTGGATAGGGGAGAAGCAGTAGCTGTGACATTACATTGAATTTAGTAAGCTTTTGACATAGTATCACATAACATTTTCATAAGCAAACTAGGGAAATGTGGTTTAGATGAGATTACTGTAAGGGGGATGCACAGCTGGTTGGAAGACAGTACTCAGAGAGTAGGTATCAATGGGTTGCTGTCAAACTGGGAAAGGCAATCCAGTGTGGTCCTACAGGGGCAGTCCTAGGCCTGGTACTAGTCAATATTTTAATTAATGAAATGGAGAATAAAAACAACAAGAGTCCTGTAGCACTTTAAAGACTTAAATTTAATTTCTGCAGGCATAAGCTTTTGTGGGCTGCAACCCACTTCGTCAGGGTTGCAGCACATGAAAGCTTATGCCTGCAGAAATTAAATTTCTTAGTCTTTGAAGCGCTACAGGACTCTCATTGTTTTTGCTATATACGGACTAATACGGCTACCCCTCTGAAACTTTCGAAACGGATGAAGAGAATGGTAAATCTGTGGGTGACACCAAGCATGGAGGAGTTGCAAGCACTCTGGAGGTCCAAAAACCCTTGACAAATTGGAGAACTGGTCTCAATTCAATATGATGAATAATTAAATGTACAACTATGAAATGGGACATAACTGGCTAGGAGGTAGCACTGCTGACAAGGATCGGGGGTGATAGGGATGGCACGTCAGATCTTTTAATCAACATTGTGACGCAGTTGCAAAAAGGTCTAATATCATTCTGGGGTGTATAACTGGAGGCTTGTATGTAAAGACGCAGGGGTAATTGTCCTGCTCTGCTCGGCACTGCTGAGGCCTCAGCTGGAGTCCTGTGTCCACTTCTCTTTAGGAAAGATGTGGGTAAACCGGAGACAGTCCAGAGAAAAGCAAAAACAAATGATCCAAGGTTTAGGAAACCTGACTTCTAAGGAAAGGTTAAAATACTGGGCGTGGTCAGTCTTGGAAAAAGAAGACTGAGGGGGACCTGAGAAGTCTTCAGCTGCGTTTTAAAGAGCAGGGCTCATTTGTTCTCCATGTCCCTGAAGACAGGACAGGTAATGGGATAAGTCTGCAGCAAAGGAGGTTTAGGTTAAATCTTAGGAGAACTTCCCCGCTACACGGGCAGCTGAGCTCTGGACCAGCCTTCAGCGGGGTGGCGGGTCTCCTGTCAGCGGCAGACAGCTGCCGGGGAGGGCTCGGTCCATTTGGCCCTGCGCAGCACAGGGCTGGGCACGAGGCTGCTGGGGTCCCTGCCCGCCCGCACCCCCGGAGGCCAGGCTCCCGCACAGGCAGCGCTGGCCGCGCAGTGCTGGAGGGCGGGTCCCCGCAGCACGCGGCGGGCAGGGACCCCCGCGCCCGGCCCCGAGGTGCGGCGGAGCCGGGACAGCCTCACACAGAGCAGCCAGCCGGGGACGCTCCCGCCCGCGCGCCCGCAGGGCCCCGCACCCGACACCAGCCGCGGCCCCGGCCCGGCCCCGCACGGGGGCCCCGGGCCCGGCACTCACCGAAGTAGACGGGCTTGGCGCACTTGGGGCAGGCGGCGGCCATGGCGCGGCGCGGCGCGGACCGGACCGGACCGGGTGTGCGGCGCTGCTGAGCCCGGCTCCCGGCTCGGCTCGGCTCGGCTCGGCCCCGCCCACAGCCGGCCCCGCCCGCTCATTGGCCAAGCCGGGGGCGGGGGGCGGCTCCTTCCCCGCCGGGCCGGGATCGGGCCGGGATCGGGGCCCGCCGCAGGTGCAGGAGCCGCGCCCCGCCGGGCCGGGCCGGGGTCCCCGCTGCAGCGCCAGGGAGGGGCTCCCGCGGCCGGCCCGCCCCGCACACGTGTGCGGCGCCCGTGTGGACGCGCGGCAGGGCTCGCTGGCCCCGCGGGCGGGGGACGGGCCGGGGTCGCTGCCGCCCGAGCCGTGCCGAGGGGGCTGCGCTGCCCCGTAGCTAACCCGCCCGCCGGCCCAAGGCGGGATGTCCCGCGCCGTGCACCCGCTGCCCAGACGGTCCCGATCGGGTCTGCGCGGCCCGAGGCCTTCCGCGGGTGCGGGTGGGGACCTGGCGGCAGCTGGCCCGGGCGTGTTCTCCCGGCCTGGCTCGCAGGGGCTGCGGGGGGCTTTTAACACGCACCGGGCCTCCCTCAGCAGAACCCAGTCAAGGGCCCTGCCTTGCCCCGCAGCTGCAGGTGGGGGTGGGGGTTGCCCTGCATTTCTGGGGCAAGTCACCCCCAGCCTCAGAGCAGCCCCCGCCAAAGGGCTGGGCCAGTGCACCGAGCCTTGCTCTCCTGCCAGACCCTCCCCCTGCCCGAGGAGCGAAGTGCTCGGCCACGGCCCTCCTCCTGCTGCTTTAGGCCCTTTCAGGTAGCCCGAGCCCAGGCCCTGGAGCTCCCTGAAGAGCCCAGACCTTGAACCTGACCGGATCAATAGAGGGACCGGGTGCAGAATAGAGGGCAGGTCCCACGCGCTGCCGGGCCCCTTGCTGAGGAGATGCACTCAGCGTTGTGGACCCGTGGGAATTTCTCCAGTGCTGAACACTTCATGCCCAGCTATATCACACCACGGTCCCCCAGCCCAGAGGGGACAAGGCAAAAATAACTAACGCCAGGTCTTCATCTGCCAGGACAGGAGGGGAGTCTAGAAAGCCTTACTCACAGACACCTTCCTAAGTCCAGAGGTCTTTCTAAAAACACTCACTTGTCTGAGTAAGGGTGTCTGTCAGAGACTTGCAAATAACTGGCCCCATTCTGTATTGTTTACCAAGCGTCTAATGCTTCTCCGCTTCCCTTGGAATCCCATTCCACCACACCCTATGAGAACAGGGAGGTTTTAACACAGCCATGTGCTAGGGCACTTTCCAACAGCAGCAATGGCAAAAGGGCTTTGGCAACTGCCCTTCTTTGAAAATGAGACCAGAGCCCGGAGCGTGAAGCTGAGACCCCCACAAAGTGGCAATGGGGGAGAATGTCTTTGTCGTCAGCCTGCTCCTTTTCACAGGTCTAGGCAAACCCCGCCATGGATGGAGTTGGTCCTTTCTGTTAGTTCCCCCCTGGCCTAGGATGAAAAGACCCAGTTCCTCAAAGGTAGTTTGGCTCCTAACTTCAACTGAAATAAAGGGGATTCGGTGCCTAAATAGCTTTGAAGATCTGGACCAAAATGCCCAGCTCTGTTTTACAGAGGGGTAACAGAAGGCCTGATTTTCCCCTATTTTACTCCTCATGGTACCTGAGCGCAGTGGTCCCTATCCCCACCCTGTCTCACTCAGCTGTGACGAGGCAGCAGATAACAGCCTAGAAGGTTTAAGCAATTTGCAAAGATTACATAGGAAGCCTCTGGCAGAACTGGGAAAAGGCCAATGAACTGGGACATGATGGGCCTACACCAGGTCCCAGTGACTCTCATGAAAACAGCTTAACACCTCTACTTGGACTACCTGTAAAAATAGGGCTGCTCCCACTCCCCGTTTTGATCTACACAGGGGGAAAAAGCCCAATGCACATTTTTCCCAGCTAGGCTAATTCTTAAAAAAACCGAAGATGAAGTAGCCTAGCCACCAAGCCTGGTACTGCAGTGGGTAAGGCAGGGGCTGAGGAAACATCAGCACACAGGCGGATGTGCTGTCAGATTGACGATCCGTTTTGTTAGGCGTTGGGAATTAGTGGAATTCCCTGCAGGGCTAGATTAGCTCTGGGATGGTGGCAGGAGGGCCTCAGCGGAGCCATTCTTTCCTTGCCGAGCGCCTGCCCCTCCTTCACCCGGGGACCCGTGCAGTCAAGGGGTTCAACGTTTAGTGAATGTGGTCGTGCTGACATGGGTTTTGAATTGCCTGCGGTAAGAGGGCGTTTCCCCATGGGGGAATTGATGATGCCGTTACTGAGCAGTCTTCTGACGTGGAAGCAGCTGGGTTGAGCGTGTGACGGGGGAGCTAAGAGCATGGTTGTGACAGGGTTAGCTCGTCCCAGCATAACCAGGGCCCCTCTTCCCTCTAAAGCGGCCACCGGTGCTCTCCAGCATTCAGCACAGCCTCCCCTGCCACAGGGACGAAGCAGCAGGGCCTGTTCATGGGTGAGCTCCTGCTGTTTTCCTGCCTGATCCCGACTTGTGCCAACAAGCCCAGGAGAGGGAGGCATCCCTGGGCCTCACTCTGCTACCCAGCCCGGGGGTCAAGAGGCTGCTGGAGCTGGGGCAAACTCCACCGCATGGCTCTGGTCAGTCATGGGCCCTCAGCCACATCCCATGTTGGGCTATGGGAGACGTGCAACTCCTTGGGAGCTCCAGGAGGCACTGGCCTCCATGTCTCATGGAGATCTGGGGCAGGCAGCTGCTTCGACATCCTTTGTTTCCAAGGGTGAAGGATCTGCCGCCTACGTCCTTCCTTATCCCTGTCCAGACTCTGCCAGAGCCAAGAGATGCAGAGAGGTGCCCTCTGCCCCTTCCCGGCCCACGGAAGGCTGGGCAGCAACAAGCCCTTACAAAACCCAATTAACAGGATTATTCCTCCTTTAATGCCACAACATCAGACAGCTCACAGGCCCCAGGGAGCTGCTGCACTGGTTTTTGCTTGGTTACCATAGCAACCACAGGGTCAAAATTCCTTCAGCTGCTTATCACACAGAGAGAAGATTCGAGATGAAACCCTGGAGATCTGACAGAGGCATGGCTCTTTGTCTGGCTCGGGCTTTTAGCAAAGTCCTGAAGAAGGAAGGGACCGGACAGACAGCGGCTTGCTGATCTTAAAAGAGACAGCAGGACAGAGAGCCGTTCGGCTGCATGATGGATTTCAGTGCGATTGTTCAGCTGGTTGACTTTTTTTTTTTAAACAAATAGCAAATTTTCAGAAAAATGCATTTTTCAGGGCAGCAAAACTATTTGTGAATTTGGGTCTAATTCGGCGAACAGTTTCAGATGAAAAATCGCCCCCTGCAAACAAAAATTCCAGCAACATCAAAATAGATTAATAGATTTCAAGACCAGAAGGGACCGTAGCGATCATCTATGACACTGGCCAGAGAACGGCCCAACCATAATTCCTGGAGCACAGCTTTTAGAAAAACAGCCAATCTTGATGTGAAGATGGTCACTGATGTAGAATCCATCCCCAGCTTCGATAAATTTTCCAAGGGTTAATTATGCTCACCGCTACAAATGTACCCCTTATTTCCAGTCTGAATTTGTCTAGCTTCAGCTTCCAGCCATTGGATCGTGTTAGATCTTCCTCTGCTAGATTGAAGAGCCCATTGCTAAATACTTGTTCCCATGTAGATACTAAAGACTAGTCAAGCCACCACTTTGTTAAATTAAATAGGTTGAGCTCTTTGGGTCTATCACTGTAAGACAGGCTTTCTAGTCCTTTTATCATTCTCAGGGCTCTTCTCTGAACCCTCTCCCATTTATCAACATCCTTCATGAACTGTGGGCATCAGCACTGGACGCAATTTTCCAGCAGTGGTTGCACTAGAGTGAAATATAGAGGTAAAATAACCTCTCTCTGCTCCTATGCAAAATTCTCATGTATGCATCACAAGATCACACTGGCTTTTTGCTACATCATCATCCTGGGGGCTCATGTTCAGCTGATTATCCACCATGACACCCAAATCTTTTTCAGTCACTGCTTCCCAGAAGAGAGTCCCCCCCTCCTGTAAGTATGCCTCATGTTCCTAGATGTATACATTTATATTCAGCAGTATTAAAACACCTACTGTTTGCTTGAGCCTAGTTTATCAAGCCATCAAGATCATTCTGTATCAGTGACCTATCCTCTTCAGTATTTACCACTGCCCCAGTTTTTGTGTCATCTGCAAACGTTATTAGTAATGATTTTAAATTTTCTTCCAAGTCATTGATAAAATGGTTAAATAGAGTAGGGCCAAGAACCCTGTGGACCCCACTGGAACCGCACCCACGCGATGATGATTCCCTATGTACAGTTACATTTTGAGACTTATCAGTTAGCCAGTTTTTAATCCATTTAATGTGTGCCTTTCATGAATCTGTGGCACGGCATCAGCTTTAGGCTATGTGGGGAGTGCATGGACCTGAATCCAATTATTTCATCCCCACTCCAGCGGGTGCTGTGGGGCATCGTTCTAGCCGGCTAGAACCCAGTCCAGCCAGGACTTGTTGATGATCTCCTTCCCCTCTCTGTGTCCTCGGTGATGCTACCAACCGCCTGTAGTCAGCCAAAGGGGCTATACCAACAGCCAGGTAAAGAAAAGCCTTTAGGCAGCTCTCTCTGGGCTATGGGCTTCTCTGGCTCCAAAGGGCCCCTGGGCGTGTATCTGTCCACATCGGAAGTCACTGGGCTCCAGTGAGAGTCTCAGCTCTTTTCCTCTTCCGCTCTGGGGAGCTGCATTCTGCTCCTGCAAGGGCAGGGCTCTGGAGGCTGTCAAGCTCTCTAAGCCCGGTCCCTTCCCAGAGCTGCCCCCAGCGGAGGGGAGTTCCTTCCGTCTAACTCCTGCTCCAGTCTCGGCCCAGTTTGCAGGTGCCTGCTGAACCTCGCTAAGGAGGTGCAGAGCAGATGAGTGCAGGGGTTAACAGCCAGACCCAGCTAGACTAATGCCGGCTGAGCAGGGAGGAGAGTCCACGTGGCTGGGGCGAGAGTCCTTTAAACTTACTTCCATCTTGTTGCCTGCAAAGTGCCCCCACGGACAGAGGCTAGGCTGGGGATGCACCCAGACTCCCTACTTCATGTATTAGGCCTTGTTCACTTTACTGTTACCATCTCCATTCCCCCCTCCCTCCACCCCACCCCTTGCTTGTCCGGCTCACCCAGCTGTTGCCTCCTGTCACAACACATTGCAATCTCCTTGGGGGTCAGATTGTCTTTCTACCACCTGCCTCTCTAGCACCCTGCATGTTGGCGCTCCAGTCCCTGACTGGCACCCCTCGCCACTGATGCTTTGAGGCCTGGAAACCCCCATCCAGGCCAGTTTTAGCAGCAGGACTACTGGAAGCAGCAGAGAGTCAGAGGGCGAAGCTGCTGGTAGGAGATGCTGAGAGCCACATGCATTAAATGGCTCTCTCCAGTGGAACTGTCTTTGTTCCAGGCGGACAGGCCTTGGGTCCACATGATAAATAAGAGAAGTGTCCCGAGTCTAGGTCAGGGATTTCTCCCCCCGAGGAACTGCTCGCTCAAAAATGTCATTGCAGCGGAGCAGCCACCCTTAGTGCTACCGCGGTGCATTAAGCTAGCTCTGTATAAACATCATGGTCAGAATGGCCCTTCGAGGCCGATAATAAGAAGTTCCTCTGAACAGGGCACCAATACAGGGCTTAATTTGTAATGAAAGGGGGGCTGGGGCTCAAGCAATTTTTTTTTACTTTCATAACTGACACAGCAAGCCCGCAGGAGCCAGGGCTAGGAACTGCCCAGGCCCGGAGGTGCTGGGGTTAAGCCCTGGCACAAGTGAAGCACTAGGCCCTCGTTCTGAATTACCTCTGACACACTGAGCGCTCCACAAATTATAATTACCCTGATTCTACAGACGGGCAGGGAAGTTAAGAGACGTGTCAAAGGCCGCACTGCAAGCTCTGTAGCAAAGGAGACCAGAACTCCTGCCTTTCCCGTCATCAACAGCCCATTTGACCATGCTGCCACCGGAGGCCTGATCTTACAGGACATACAAAAGGATGTGGGGGCAGGCTCTGAGTATTCATTGCACTATTGGATTTGAGATTTACCACCTCCATTTGTTCAGCTCCAGGCACCACTCACACGAGTCCTTGAGGTCCCCTTGCAGTTTCCAGAATGCCTGTGATGCATTTGCATTAAAAACATTTACATGGCAATAGCCAGAAACCACGCAATGCAAGAGCAGAAACCTCAGCAGCTCCTGAAATAACACTACCTGCTTCAACACAACAGCACAGCGATTATGCTTACTGCCTGCAGTGACATTCCTACTGCATTTGTGTTTTGATTTAATTTGGTTATTCTAGCATGCATGGGAGTGCATATTGTAGTCAAGCTTCTATCCAGCTGTTGTTCTGTGGTATTTCTATTGTTGCCAAACAGTTTTGTTTGGCTAGCACACCCATAAGAAGGGAGGGAATACATTCAGAGGGGAATTTAAAAATGAATTGTGATGGCACCAAACCGCCCAGCTCTGGTGTCGCTGCCAGATGGGCCGAATTCTCTAGTGTTGGATGCAACCCTTCTGAGTTGGGAAATTGTCACCTATAATGTTCAGAATATTCCAAGGCCATTTTAGTCCTGGCAGCCTGTGACACCCCCAGCACACGTCAGACAGCAATCCACCATGTCCACAAAGCATTTTTCCCTTGCACATTGTAGATTGGGATGTAAGGAGCTGGCCATCCTGTTCCCTAGTGCAGTGGTTTTAAACCTTTTTTCATTTGCGAACCCCTGAAAAATTTGAAATAGAGATGCGGACCCTTTTGGAAATCTTATAGTCTGCACAGTCCAGGGGTCTGCGGCCCAGAGGTTGAAAACCACTGCCCTCGCATGATTTGGTGGGCTGTAGCAGATAGCAACTAATACCCCATCTTGTGCCTGATCTGCAAGGGCATTCATCCATAACATTCGAGATCCTTTTCTTCCAAGGTATCCGTGACTCGGCACCAGGTGCTGCCCTTTGTGGCCCAGGGTGCCCTTCCTCCTCCCCTTTTGCCCATTCGATCCTTCCCCAATAGGTTATAACTATGGATTTTGACATTCAAGTCACACACGCCATTACTAACCAGGTGGGAAAGGGACCTCCTGCCATAGCTACATCCAGGCTCCTCTGCTGTCTTGGGTGAAGATCTTTGGTCAGGGCTTTCCCAGCTGAGGGGTGCTAGCCACGAAGAAGGAATAGTGTTTTTAAGCAGACAGCATCAGGGAAGTGGTGACAAGGCAGAGGTTTCTGCAAAAAGGACCAGACAACGTTTGTAACCACTTCTGGTCCAGGCAAGCCGGGCGCATGTCTATCCTGTGCGTAAAGATGCTACTCCATGAAAATATCCTGACCGGGTCACCGATTTCTCCTCCAACAGGAAAATCAGCTCCTGCCACTTGGGGTAGCTCTGCCTCTCATTTTCTATATGTGCACTAGGACCACAGGGAAGAACCATCCATTCTCAGACCCTAGATCAGGCAGAACAAGCAATATGCATCCTTGAACCAATAGATACAGCTGCATTTTAAGACCAAAATTTATAGATTCTGCCTCCTTTTACCTGCCAAAACCTGAGTGAGGCGTCTTCAGCAAGCCCTCTGTCTCACCTCTGGCACATGGGCGGGGGAAGGAAATCACAACACTGTTTAGGGGGCACAGAGCTAGCACAGTGGCTCTCCATTCTACCCGGCCTAGCGTGGGTGTTCCTTGCACAGCACCATCCCACATCTATCCTCTCTGGCAACTCAGTGCAGGGGAAGTGAATTGTTCCCCAGAAAGTGCTATGACACATTTTGCACCAATCCTACAGCAGGAGAGTCTGTCAGTTCAGCCTCGTCTCATTAAAAGACCCACCATTAACGGCAGCCGGATTTTCTGAGCAGCTTCCGCTTTCTGCTGTTGCTGGCTGAACAACTATCACAGTGTGCAGCATTAATATTTGATATTCATTGATCTCTGTATTCCCATAATTAACCAATTACTCATTCGCACCAACACAAGGGGGTGTTCTTTATGATTGACAGCCTGCATACCATTTGCATGAAGCAGCAGCATGGGTGCCATTTATGGGTAGGGTTGGCATTGTTTCCCAGGCTGTGTATTCGACAGCATAAATGGCTGCACAAGGATTTTCACATTTTAATTTTAATATATTTAAATACTGAACTATAAAAAAACATCAGGCAGATGGATGGGGAAATGGCAGCCAGGCTTGGAACAGAATCCTGGGTTCTAATCCTGGGTAGCTCCTGATTTACTATATGACCTTGGACAAGTTATCCAGCCTCAGTTACTGCCTCAGTTTCCCCATCTGTAATATTTACCTATGTCAATGTGAAGGTTAATGTTTGCAAGGCACCTTAAAATCCTTGGCTAAAGAAGGGCTATAAATAGAGAATTACTATTAAGGATTACAAATTAAGTAACTAAACCAGGCAGCCCTACTCAGCCAACCAAAGCACAACCAGCCAATACTCAGCTTTCATATATTTGGGAACACAAATGGCAACGCAGGAGTGGGAACAGTTTCCAAGTCTCCTTAAGAGCATTGTGGCTGTTATGTTGGCAGCATACAAATGGAGAAGTTAGAATGGTTTATGTTTTTATCTTTCTGGAAGGTTGCAGTGTAACACTTATTTCTTAAAATCCAGAACCTTAACACACAAGAAACCAAAAGAGAGAAAGAAACCAGGCTGCTCCCTAAGAAGCAAGGAAAATTCAGCCTTCCTCACTCTAGGCTGGCTCTTTGCAGGCTGTCTACTGAAAAAGACAACACACAACTTCCCTACAAAGCTCCCAGATTTCATAGACGTGTAGACTCTAAGGTCAGAAGGGACCAATATAATAATCTAGTCTGACCTCCTGCACAATGCAGGCCCCAGAACCTCACCTGTAATAGACCCCTAACCTACGACTGAGTTATTAAAGTCCTCAAATCATAGTTTAAAGACTTTAAGGTACAGAGACTCCACCAGCAAGTGAGCCATACCCCATGCTAGAGAGGAAGGCATAAAAACCTCAGAGCCTTTGCCAATCTGCCCTGGGGGGGAATTTCTTCTTGATGCCAAATATGGTGATCAGTTAAATCATGAGCATATGGGCAAGACTCACCAACCAGACACCCAAGGAAAGAATTCTCTGTAATAACCCATTGGCATATCTACCACCCGTAGTCAAAGATCAGTCAATTGCCAAACTAGGCTGTCCCATCACACCATCCCCTCCATAAATTTATCAAGCATGGTTTTGAAGCCAGTTGAGTGTTTTGCCCTCACTGCTCCCCTTAGACAGTTATTCCAGAACATCACTCCTCTGAGGGTTAGAAACCTGTTTCTAGTTTCAAGTCTAAACTTCCCGATGGCCAGTTTATATCCATTAGTTCTTGTGTCCACATTGACGCTGACCTTAAGTAACTCCTCTCCCTGGTATTTCCCCCTCTGATGTATTTAGAGAGCAATCGTATCTCCCCTCAGCCTGCTTTTGGTCAGGCTAAACAAGCCAAGCTCTTTGAGTCTCCTCTCAAAAGGCAGGTTTTCCATTCCGCAGATCATCCTAGTAGCCCTTCTCTGCACCTGTTCCAGTGTGAATTCATCTTTCTTAAACATGGGGGACAAGAACTGCGCACAGTATTCCACATGAGGTCTCACCAGCGCCTTGTATAACGGTACTGACACCTCCCCATCTCTACTGGAAATATCTTGCCTGATGCATCCTAGCACTGTATCAGCTTTTTTCATGGCCACATTGCATTGGTGGTTCATAGGCACCTTGTGATCAACTAATATACCCAGGTCCTTCTCCTTCTGTCACTTCCAACTGATGCGTCCCCACCTCATAGCAGAAATTCTTGTTATTAATCCCTAAATGCATGACCTTGAACTTTCCACTATTAAAGTTCATCCTATTTCTATTACTCCAGTTTACAAGGTCATCCGGATCTTCTTGTCTGCTATCCCGATCCCTCTCTATATTGGCAATACCTCCCAACTTTGTGTCATCCGCAAACTTCATTAGCACGCTCCCACCTTTTGTGCAAAGGTCAGTAATAAAAAGGTGAAATAAGATTGGTCCCAAGACCGATCCCTGAGGAACTCCACTAGTAACCTCCCTCCAGCCTGACAGTTCACCTTTCAGTGTGACCTGTTGTATTCTCCCCTTTAACCAGTTCCTTAGCCACCTTCCAATTTTTATATTAATGGCTATCTGGTGACTAGTATATCAGTATGTACTTAGCCATGGCTAGCGCTGAAGCTGGAACTGTTCTGGAAAGTGGCTGTAATAAATAGCATCTTGGGCTTCAATCTTTTTTGCCCCTCAGCAATACCAGAGCAAAATGTACTCAGCTTATACGTGAAGGATGCCTTTTGCTGACAAACCTGGGATTTACCAGCTAAGCTGGGTTCTTTCTGGCCTCTACAGCAGCAGAAACACAAGACTCCATATTTAGAAATGTCTTAACCAACCCATTGCTGGTGTACGAGCCAGAGTAAAACTCTTCTATTGCTGTGTGGGCTTTGCTAACAGAAGTAAAACAACAGGGAGACTTTTTAATCGTGAAAGCAAGCAGTGGGGACCCTGAATACACACTAGGGCAGGATGCGGCGTAAAAAGGTCATGGTTGTGTAATGCAATTTTTTGACGTCATTATACACACCAGAATCTCAACAACAACAAAAATCAATGACTGGTGTTGTCTAATGATGGCCAAAATCACACTTGTGTAGTCATGTGTCCCAGCCGGCCATGACCCGAGAGCTTCTCGCTCATTCAGATATTGCCCTTTGTGGACATGCCCCTCCAATAGCAATCATGGCTGCTGCACACTAGGTGGCTTATGAGGGGCAAGGAGCTGGCTGATGGGGAAGATTGAGGCTGTTTCACCAGGTGCACATTTTGCTCAGTCAATAAAGCAGTTGAGGTTTGTTTTCTGTAACTAAATTTTGCCTGGGCGGTCACCTGCACCTCACTGCACTGGAGTGTCTAGTTGGCTGCACCTGGGTGCGGAGAAACCAACTACAGACAAAATCACAGATATCGGGATCTGGTTTTCCTCAGAAAACAAGGCGTATCGCAGGGTGAGCTGGCCCTTAAAGCAGGGCAGGGCTCAGCGTCATGTGGGCCAAGTTTAGGCCACCTCCTCCGGTCTAGGCAGCAGGGATGTTGTTTCGGAGCTATAGGGGCAACCTGGAGCCCTACTAAAGTGCAAGGGAATGGCTAAGAAAGGGCTACTGTCAAGGCCTGGACTAGGTGCATAGGAAGTTGTCTTGGAAAGGAAAAACAGGTGCTTTGGGTTGTGAGTTAAGCAATTCAGTTGTTGCGAGTCCTAGACCTGGAGAAAAAGGTGCCCACAACCAGCCTGCAAAAGGAATTAGCAGGAGCCCACCAGGGCACCTAAAGAGTGTGAAAAAGAACGGCCCCCCAGGGAAAAGGGTATGCCCAAATCAGAGTCTGGGGTAGATGGCTGGTCTTATTTCCTGTAAGCCTCTGATTCACTTTGGAAGGCGTGAGATCACTGACCGTGCTGGAGAACTAATAGATGTCCCAGAGTCCTGCAGTGCGCGCTGGCCCCTCCAAAGGGCAGTCAGGCGAGGACCAGGACAGTGTGTGAGGGAAACATGATACCGTGGTGAGGCCGGAAGGTGCGGTGGGTGCAGGGCGTGTCAGAGTTAACTTCCCCCGTGGTAACCACGGAGCACGGATGCATGATCACTTTCCCCTGGAGTCCTGGGCCGGGGGCAGGGCTGGGGGTCAGCCGCTTACAGCATCTGCTCGATGGCTTTGAAATCCTGGCTCTCCCAGCACACCGGGCTGTCCTCTTCATCCAACTAGCTCAGACATGGCAAAGAAAGCAGCAGGTTAAATGTAGGTGTTGATAATGGAGGGGCTTGGTACAGGGGCCAGCCACACACATGCGGCTGGCTAAGTGCGTCCTCACCTCTAGGACGACCCCTTCATGCGTGGATGCAGCATTGCCGGCGACTTTGCCTCTTTCATCCCTGTGGACCAGGTCATTGACGGGCAATGGCCTCCCTGAGCCTGTCTCTTCTCCCAGCTCCCCTTCCGGAGCCCTCCGGCCAAGTCCCATGAACGTCTAACCCCCGTAGCCACACCCCAAACAAATCTGCCAACTCACAGCCCTCCACTAGCCTTCCCTTAGTGGCCCTCCCTCAGGGCTTCCCCTGCAGCCATCTAGCTCGCTCCTGTAGTTTCTGCCTCCGTGGTATTCAGCCTCCCCCAGAGACCCATCTCCTCTGCAGCCGCACCTTGGCCTCTCGCCAACTAAGCACCGCTAGTCTACTTAGCAGGCTTAGCTCTACCTCTTCCAGCCTGAAGACAACGACTCACCCCCCCAGCTGCGGAGCATGGCTAACGGGATTTTTCCTGGCCTGGGAGGCAAGGGGGGTCTCGTGCCAAGTGAATACGGCAAAGGAGCAGGGAGTTTCATCACTTAAACGTTTAACACGCATCAGACTAATTAGAGAAATCAGTGTACGGTTTTGACTACCCACCATGTCCTGTGTCGATTCTCATACCGCTGTCATCACCGCAGGAGCCAAGTGCCTCCCACTGGTGCATTACGGGGCACGCCTGGCCTCTGGCTGAGGTTGGTTCTCAAGGCCATCCTTTCCTGAGCTGGAGAATGTTGTTTCGGGAGAGCTTGTTTAAACGTACATGCTGGGTTTACATTGGCAAACGCAGGCTGAAGGAATGTGCCTTGCCCCTAGAGCTGAGGTGTGTGATGGATCTTGGTTCCTGGGTGGGGTCTGTTCCACAGGCTCGGGCCAGCCCCGGGAAAGCTCCAGCAGCCACACAGATGAGCTGGACCCTTGTGGTAGAGCTCCACGGAGCCAGAAAACAGAGCTGTGGACCCAGGCCTCATTCAAGAGACTTAGGCTCTTTCAGATATCAGGGGCCCAGGCCACAGAGAGATTTGAAAACAGGGACCGAGACCGTCAGTATTCATGGGCACAGGATGGGCACAGGACAGCCCAGTTCAGGGTGGAGACGTGTTATCAGATTTTATAGCGAGAAGTTCCCTAAGTCATGAAGTCATCATGCCAAGGTATGTTGCATGGCTGTGGTCCAGCTGGGAAGCACCAAACATGAATAAATGAGGCCCGTGGATTGTTTGTCAGGAGGAGACGGCGTTTCTTAGCCAGCCAGGGTGGGGGAAAGCAGTCTTCACGGATGCTGTGACATGAGTGCTCAGTGTCAGCGTGGCATAAATCCAGGAGTGCCCCTAGACTGTAGATTGAACTGATCAATGGCGGGTGTGAACCTTCCACCACGAGGCTGCACCACGACTGCAGACTCGTCAAAACCCTTTCCTCTGCCTGCCCGCAGGGCCTCTCTCTAGTTCAGGGTCAGCTTAAGCCAACTGCTTTTCTTACCAAAGCTCTCCTGGTCCAAGCTCTGGGCCATCTTGGGCATAGCACTTCATATATGGCGAAAGAGAAGCAGAGCTCTGTCATGTTCTGAGCGAGTGCCTGAGAGCATTGACTGGACGGGATGTACTAATGTGGGGACTAGAGTGGGACTCAGGAGACTTGATTCCAGGCTCTGCTGGCTGATCCTGTGTCAGTTACTTTTCCTCTCCCAGCCTCAGTTTCCCTATTTGTAAAGTGGGAATGATACAGACCTTCCTTTGTAAAGCTCTCTACTGTCTTCATATGGAACATGCTATGCAATACCTAGGTTCCATTAACATTATTGCTCCACGCATGCCGGGTTATGGTGCCTACAGAATCAGTCAGAGATTTGCCGGAACATACTCATATGTGACTGTAAGCCCTGGAGCGGGTCGCTGGTAGCAGGAATCCAACCTGGGACGTCAGGATCTTAATGCAGACATCTCTGTAGCCTGAGCTAAAAGATGCTACTCTCACTCACCCAAGCCTGGAGCAGGTGATTGAGCCACGACCCGCAGGGACACCAGCAACATGCTCAGTGGGTATGACTTGCACACAAATACATTTGAATTTCGAAGAAAACTTAGAACATGGCAGACTTCAAGGCCAGAAGGGACCATGGTGACCATCTCATCTGATCTCCTGTCTAACACAGGCCAGAGGGCTGCCCCCAAATAATTCCTAGAGCAGATCCGTTAGTCTGTGATGAACAATCCATAAAGGGGGAACAAACCCAGGAGCTGGACGCTCTCACTTCACATTATATTAGCTGCTCCTGACTGGAGCATGGAGTAGAAAACGATCTGTTCTGGGGGGTCAATGCTCTGCCTTACAGATTTTAACAGGAAATTACATCCCCACTATAGTTATGATGGTTTTAAAAAAAAAAAAACCAAAACCCAGGTGGTCTAATGTTCCCTCTTCAATCCTCTACTGGCTAGAGTAACTTCTATGGAGCCTTATTACATTACAGCCACACACGGCTGGTTCCACGCCTCTGAAGTTGAGGACAACTCTTTTCAAAAGGGCACAGATGGCAGAAGGGTACAGCATACAGGCTACCCGGGCTATTTAAGCACTGGACATTTTTAATGTCTCTGTGGCTTTGAAGCAGCTAATTGTATTGGATTCTATGCAGCAGAGGCGATTGAGTTAACAGATCTGACCTTAACCTGGTAAGACAGGTACGTGGGGAGATGACCAATAACACATCTTCAGGGGCATGGATCTTTTCTAGCAGACAGCAACAGGTCAGTGCAGGCAAATGCTTCTCCTCCCAAGCAGCTAGCCAGTGTGGCATACGCCAGGGTGTCATTCTCTGAAACCCCAGGCTCCACTTGCTGCTCCTCCACTTGTACTCCTGAGACATCTCTGCCCAGGACCCATTATTTCCCACCCATGTTGGCCAGACTCCCTTCCTACGCCCTTTCCTACCCTCTCCCCCCTTTCTGGTCTCTGTTCTCTCTGTCTGAGCATGCTCTGTCCTATCTCAAACAAGCCTTCCCTCAACCCCGCTCGTCCTTCCAACCACTGTCCAAGCCCCATCCCTGCCCTATTGTCTCCGAAATCCTGGGGGAGACACTTGGCTCCCGCTGCCTAGACTCCCCCGCTCCTGTCTCCTCCAGTCTGGCTTCTGTCCTCCCTGCTCCACTGATTCGGCCTCCCAGGACCTTCCCCCGCCTACACAGAAGGGACAGATCTCTTTGCTTAGCTTTCTTGATCTCTCACACTCTGCTGCTTTCTCCCTGTTCTTGGCTTCAGAAGCACCTCTGTTCTCTTGGCTCTCTGCTCTTATCTCTTCAATAGCTCCTGTCTTCCTCCTGTCTACCCCATCTGTGAGTTCCTCTAACAGGTCAAGTTTTGGTCTTCTAGTCCTAAGGTTCTACCTACCACCTCTCCCAAATCAACCGCTCCCCAGGGGTCCAGATTTCCATCTGTCTGCGCTTCAGCACTAGAGCTGAGTGAATAACTGTTATTTTTTAAGAGCCTGGGGGCTGAACTGAAAAAGAATTCAGCTTGAACTGAAGCAGAATCTGTTTCCTGCTTCACTAAAACAAGAAACCAGAACCTTTGTTTCAGGTTAAACAAAACCTTTTGTTTGACGCCAAATAAATTTTTTCCAGTCTTTCGCTTTGGGTGTTGAATTTTTATGGGGAGTTATTTTGCTCAACAAAAATACGTCGACTTTGTTTTCTGGCTGAATGCAGTCACCAGTTTGACCCAAAATTGTGAATTGTTTCAGTGCCCCCAAAAATTAATGGGGGGGGGGCAAAAGTTTGGGGACAAACTTTTTACCTGAAAAAGTTTCACCCCATTCTTTTCACTGCCTCTTCTTGCAGCATCTGGACACTATCTCAAACTCACCAGAACACCACCCTTTCTCCTTTGCTCTCTGGCTTCCTCCTCTGGCTGTGCTGACATCCTCACTATCTGTCTGGCCTCCAACCGCAAACCCTGAGAAATCTTTGCCTCCATTCTCTCCTCCTCCTGCCCCCCAAATATCTAGGCTTCTGCTGAACCCTCACTTTTATTATAGGTAGACTCCAAATCTGCCCTTTCCAAAGTGGCTGAGTTGCTATTTTGGCTCTCCAGGGGCCAGGATAGCTGGGCTGGGCCCAAGCAAGGACGACACCATGAGACTCCAAGCTGGGAAGGAAATAGTGAACTGAACCGAGAAGCAGTCAAGGCTCAGTAGCCTCTCAACTACCTAACACAGGAATGGGGAGGTGGCTTGCGCCGCACCAGCAGACAAGTTTGCAAAGGGTTATAAGTAACTGGTGAAGCTGGCATCACCCAGCTGGGATTTTGCTGGGAACACGGAGTTTATTATTGGAACTGCAATAATGCTGAGCGATCCCAACTGAGATCAGGGCTCCGTTGCGCTAGGAGCTGTATGTGGAGAAAGAGACAGTCCCTGCCCTGGAGGGCTTGCAATAGAAGGTGCAAACAGACAGCTCTTTGGTGCACTAAATAGCATGGTGTGCCTCCCCTCCCCCCATGGAGCCACACGCTCCCAGGGCAGGGAGGCTGGCAGAAAAGCTGTGCTGACAGGGACTGCCCAGAAGAACCAGGGCGAGGAGCTTCTGGGTTATGGCATTATTTCGGGGGGGGGGAGGGGTGATCAGAGCCAGCCCTGAGCTAATGTGTCAGGCTCCCCCCACGAGATGTCAGCCCAGCAGAGCTCCCTGCTCCCACAATCCCCTCTCTGGGGCAGCCTGGCTCCACCCCGTCCAGCTGGAAGGGCGAAGGGAAGGGCCACATTCACTGGAGTGGGGTGTCAGCTAGTACTGGGGGCCTGGCGTGCCCTGCACTGATTGTGTGCATGGCGGGTGGTAACTAATTGCTGGGCAGCCTGGAAAGACCCCCCCACATGTCCCCCCCCAATCCCCAACTAGAAATGGTTATTAGGAAAGTTCAAATGGGCAAAAGGGGCAGGGGCTTGGTATTCTGTTAAAAGCCATTACCTGCTTCCAACCCACAGGTAACGCCGGAGACACTGATCTTGAATGCTTATATCCTAATTGAATGCAATGTCCTAACCAAGAGAGCACAAGGAACAAGACAGACACGTAGCGATAATGCACAGGAGAAAAAGCTGTGTGATGCTGGAGGACTGAGTGACATGCTGGAGATCTCATGCTGCCAGCATGAAAACATCCCTGGAATTTCTAAACCGTTCTAGAGGGCAATTTCTTAACTCAAGAGTGGTGCATCCAACCGGAGAGAATTTTGTATTGGATCTTGTCTTGACAGATGAAGAGGAACTGATCACAGAGCTTACGCACAAATGATCATGACTTGATCCGATTTATAATGTGCAAGCAGAATAGAATCCAGATCTGTGAATTATACTTGGTACATTAAAATGGCTGAAAACAGCTATGAGCCAAATCAACTGGGACTGAGAATTTAATCAGAAAAATGTGAATGATAATTGGGAATTGTTTAAGAACAGTTAATCAACACCAAATGTCAGTCAAAAAACCAAGCTGGTTTGGAGGGAAAACGAAGGCAGCTTTAAGAAAAAGAAAAGAAATATATAAAAAAAATGAGGAAAAGAGAAGTTGATAATAGAGAATATAAATCAGAAACTAGGATATGTAGAAAATTGATAAGGAAACGAAAGAGACTCAAGGAGAAATCTATGCCCAGCAGACTTAAAGATAATAAGGAGATTTAAAGTATATTAGGAACAAAAAGAATCCTAACAACGCTGTTGGCCTATTACTAGATGGATATGGTAGAATTATCGCTAATGCAGAAAAAGCAGACGTTCAACAAATATTTCTGTTCTGTATTTGGGAAAAGAATAGGTGATATAGTCATATCACATGATAACACTCTTTCCATTTCACTAGTATCTTAGGAGGACATTAAACAACTGCTACTGGAGACAGACTTTTTAAATGAGCTGGCCTTGATAACTTGCATTCAAGAATTTTAAAAGAGCTGGCTGAGAAGCTCGCTGGTCTGTTATTTTTCAATAAGTCTTAGAACAATGGGGAATTTCCAGAAGACTGGAAAAAAGCTAATGTGCCAATATTTAAAAAAGGTAAATGGGATGATCTGGGTAATTATAGGTCTGTTAGTCAATCCTGGGCAAGATAATGGAGTAGCTGATACAGGACTCTACTAATGAAATACTAATGTAATTAGGGTAATGTAATTAATGCAAATCAACACGGGCTTATGGAATATAAAACCTGTCACATTAACATCACATCTTTTTTGATGAGATCACAGGCTTGGCTGATAAAGGTAATAGTGTTGACATACTAGATTTCTGTAAGCCATGTAATTTGGCACCACATGACAATTTTATTTAAAAACTAGACCAATATAAATAAGATGGCATTCGTTAAAAGGATTAAAAGTTGGCTAACTGATCAGTCTCAGAATGTAACTGTAAACGGGGAATCATCACTGATTGGGTGAGTTTCCAGCGGAGACAGGAAAAGATAAAATCATGGCCCTATCATTTATTTTTGTGTATGATCTGGAAGAAAACAAAATCATCATGGATACATTTTGCAGGCGTAGTAAATAAAGCGGGCAGATCACTGACAGAGCGATTTGGGTACAAGCAAACAATGTGCATTTTTAATACAGCTAAATGTCTACATCTAGGAACAATGAATGTCAGCCAGACTAACAGGATGGGGGCTCTATCCTGGGAAGCAGTGACTGAAAAAGTTTTGGATGTCATGGTGGATAATCAGCCGAACACGAGCTCCCAGGGTGACCTTCTGACCCCTGGGCTAATGCGATCCTGAGATGCATAAACAAGAGAATCTTGCGTGGGAGCAGAGAGATTATTTTACCTCTAAATTTGGCACTGGTGCGACCACTCCTGGAATCCCGTGTCCAGGCCTGGGGACCACAGTTCAGGAAGGCTGCTGATAAACTGCAGCGGGTTCAGAGAGCCAAAAGAAAGATTAAAGGCTAGAAAACCTACCTTGAAGTGACTGACTCGTGGTGCTCAATCTGTTTAGCAGAACAAAAACACATGATCAGTTTGTAAGTACCTGCATGGCATCACTCTGGAAGGAGGAGTAAGGGGGGGTCGAGAGGGGCCGTTCCGGGAGGAGGGGCGGTGGGTACACCCAGGGCAGGGCTCAGAGTGGGTTTCGGCCAGCCATACTCACGCTAAGGGTGGTGACGATGGAGAGCAGCGCGTCACCGTAGGCCAGGAGCCGGTGCAAGGCCAGGGTGCTGCTGCTGCCCAGCTCCCCACTGTGCTGGGTGTGTGTGTGGGGGGGCGCTGCCTCTGCCTGGGGCTTCGGGTGGTCATTCACGCACTGCTGAGAGCCAGATCTTCCAGTCATGGGGAGAAGGGAGGCCTGGGGGGGATGAGGAATTAAACAAGCCCAGCCCTTCCCACCAGCCACACCTGCCGCTGCCCCGTGGGGTCACTGCTTGGGGACTAGCAGCAGAAAGCAGGAAAGGGGTGGGGGGGTCTGGGCAGAACTGGATCTATGGAGTCTGGGGGGTGGGGGAAACAGCACCAGCATAAGTGGATCCAAAGGGGGTCTGAGGAGTGTGTCGTGGGGGGGGGAGGGTCGGTACAGGCACAGCTGGATCTCTGGGGGCTCTGAGGGGTGTGGGCTCTGAGTGGAAGCAGGGGCCAGTTTGGAGCAGGTGTGGAGCATGGCAGGGCCTCAGGGGGAGGCGGTGGGGCCACAGTCCGAGCGCCAGTGCCCCCCATCCAGTCTCCCCAAAGGCAGGAGTCATGCGCCGCCCACGGTGAGGGTAATTAGCCGCTGGAACAATTTACCAAGGGTTGTGATGGATTCTCCATCCCCGGCCATTTTTAAAGGAAGATTGGCTGTTTCTCTGAAAGGGATGTGCTACGAACTGTTTTGGGGAATCGCTCTAGCCCGTGTTACAGATGATCACAACAGTCCCTGCTGGTCTTGGAATCAGTGAAGCCTCTGTACAGATTCTCCCTCCTCCCTTCTCCTGCAATCTGGGCTGAAAGACAGCACATCACCCCACAAGCAATGGATTATAGTGGTTTAAAATACAAAACCTAAGGCTGTCTTCAGTGACTTACATACCATACTTTTGTAGTCTCTAAAAGCCCGCCCCAGAGAGATGGATCTGAACCAGATCACCATTTTAACCCCTTTGAAATTTGAGGATGTTCAATCTGGAGCTGGAAGTGCGGCTTTAAGACATTCCACAACTAACTTTGCGCTGGAAATCTCACTCTTGGAAATCAAGCTCTTAAGCCTTTTTACTCTGGTTTGTGGGGGCATTAAGTCAGCCTCGGAAGGAATTGAAATAAAATAAAATAAAAAATGCTGCTGTACATATTTCTTCCGCAGCAGTTCCATTAGCAAGGAATGCTGCTCAAACTGAGCCACAGAAGAATCAAAACTCCAGTAAAATGGAAATCTCAGGTTAGACGCATGCATTTACATTATGGTGGGATCCAGTAGCAACCAAGGAGAAGGCTAAGCGGTGACCTATGAGAGAAGAGATGTCTGATGTAGAATGCTCTTTGAACCTAGCAGTCAAAGGCATAAATTCCAATAGTTGGAACCTGAATCTAGACAAACTACAAACAAGGTTCCAGTTCTTATCAGGGAGGGTAAATAAACATTGGAACAGCTTTCCAAGGGCGGGGGGTGGATTCTTCAGCACTGGAATTCTTTATTCACTGAGCGGATCTCTTTCTGCAGTACATGCTATATGATGTAGACAAACCCAGGTGCGGTTCTGTGCCTTGTGCTGTCCTGGAGGTCAGATTAGATGATCATGTGGTCTCAAGACCTATGCGCCTGTGATCTTTGTATTTATGTGGCCTAACACGTCCTGTTATAAGAGATTCTAGTGACCTTTTTCAGCAGTTCTGGCAACGCCACGGTCTGCATTAGACAATTGCACAGTCCGCGCCACATTAGGACCCAGCTCTGGAGCTAGAAACGGCCCATTGCTTGGTCTGTGAAATTCATCTAAGGCTTGGCTGGGTTATAAACGGTTACAAATCACCATTTGCTAGGCCACAGCCCTTCCCCGCAATAACTACCCATCTCTCATTTGTGTTCCTTGGCAAAACTCATAGACTCATAGGTCAGAAGGGACCAATATGATCATCAAAACTGCAGCTGCCTACCAAAATCCCAGGAAAAGATCCCCGCCTGCAGCTCCGGGAAGGATGAATGCTGCCTTCCTCGGAGGAGATAGCATGTACTCAGCCCAGCTGGCACACAGGAGGACTGGAGCCATCAACAAATAACACTGCCAGCACCCAATTGCACCTCTGTGAGCTGCATGCGCAGCGCATGCAAGAGGCTTGGGGAGGCTAAGCTGCCCCCAAAAAGGCCGGCCATGCAGGACCAAGAAATGCTGGATGCAGCACGGGTCATCTCCCTTTGGAGGCATGCTGGCTCACCGCCTTTTGAGTGCCAGTGGTGGAAGAATTGCGCCCGGTCCCCATGCCACCTCTTCCCCCAAGGTCCCACCCTTGCTCTGCCTCTTCCCCCGAGGCTTCCCATTCTGCCCGGTCTTGGGGGAAGAGGCCAAGCGGGAATGGGGCTTGCAGATGGTGGGAAGAGGCAGAGCAGGGGGGGGCGTGGTCCAGGTGCCAGTGGGCCCCCCCACACACTTCTAGGGACCTTCAGGCACTCCCGCAAGCCTCCCCCAAATTAGTGTCACGTGCCTCCTATGCTGAGCTGTGACTTTCAGCAGCTTAGAACTTGATCACATTTGGATGGTTTTTCTTAGGGGTAGGAAAAGGCAGTGCCTGCTAACAGGCCAAGCCCCCATCCCCAAATTAACTTCCAAGTCACAGGGGATGGATAATGCCGTGACTGCCTGTTCTGGTTCATCCCCTCTGAAGCACTGGGCATGGGCCACTCTCAGAAGCCAGGCTCCTGGGCTAGACGGACCGCGGGTCTGACCCATCTGGCCATGATGTGTCTGTTCCAAAGCATAGCACCCCTCGGGCTTGTCAGTTAAATGTTGATACGAGTTTAGCCTGGGCTAAACACATTTTTTCCTTAGCCTTGTTCTCAGAAATGGCTGAACGATTGCAGTTGAAACTAAAACGTTCCACCAGCGAGAGACACCTGCTCTGGACTTCAGCCCAACTAGTTAAAGTTTGGCAAAGGTTATAGACAGCTAAAAACAGGGTCTCATAACAAGCATCAGGCAACCTTAACTTTAAATAGTGGGCCCAGTGCTACCTCTCAGCCCTCTTCTCTCCTCCGTGCTCTGCCCACTGTTGCCTCCTTCAATCGGAGTCTTTCCTTCTCCTCAATCCACTCGGCTGGTCATTCATCAATTGCTTCCCGCCTTCCCAGCTCAGAGTGGCCACAACCTCTCCGACCCCCCCCACCAGTTCCAGACCCCCCAAACACACAGCTCTGTCCTCCCAGGCTTCTCTTCATCGCTAAACCTCCCACCGCTCAACCCCACTGGCTCTGCTCCAACCCCTCTCCCAACCAACACTACTTGGCTTGGAAGAACGGCACCTCCCAGCAACACACACAATCACCTGTGCACAGACACGTCCCCCTCCTGCTTGACACCCAACAGCAGCCGTGCAGCAGGAAGCTGTATGAACTGATTGCACTAAAAATGAAAGTCACCCCTGGATGCTTTTAGAGGAACCTTCCATGGATAAAGCAGACGATGAGCCACGGAGAGGCAGGGACACAGGGCTACTGGTCCGTCTGGCCTAGGGGGACTTCGAGGGGTGCAGGGCTCTGGCTGAAGGGAAGGGCTTAGTTCTCTGCTTTGCACAGACAGTGTAACAATCAGAAACGACTTCTTGTAGCTGTAGCCCCATCAGCCCCCTCTGAAGAGAGCACGCTGAGCGGGTGTCGAGGGGGCAGAGCGAATGCACACCCAGCTGGAATCTGTCACAAAGCACATGCCACAATTGGTCTGCTGTCTCCTGGCCTGGGAAGGGGGGAGAGAGAGAGAGAGTGATACGTCATTGGTTTATCACTTCACTACTTGTAGGCAGAGTTGCAGAAATCTGCTTGTAGTTTGTTTCCTTTAAAGGCAGCTGTGTCCGAGCTGTTATCTAGCTAGGCAGGAAAGAGCAAACCCATCCCACTCTGGGCAGACAGGGGTAATAGTGAGCAGCTGGCGGGGGAGGAAAGGAGGGAAAACAGGCCTATAAAATGGAATAAAGAGATCTTGGAGATAGAAGGCAATGACAAACGCCTCCTAAGTTGTTGGAATACATTTCCTGGTGCTGGTGAACCAAGGAATTGTGTTCCGGTCCACTGACCGGCAGCCATGGTGGGTCAGATTAGTTTGCAAAGGCAGAGTTTAGCGTCTCCTGTTTCTAATTGACTTGCCATCCAAACCAGAGGAGCGGCAGCTAAACCCAGAGCCAGTTACAGCCTGGCAGAGGTGCCACGGAGCGCATCCAGGAAAGCATCCACCCTCCTCCAACCTCCAACGCGCCTGGCGAAGGGGAGACCACCTCCCCACCACACTGGATGCCCCACACTGCAGCCATGTGGGGTCAGGGGATACATTCTCGCGCCTGGGCGCTGTGCTGCTCCGGGCAGTGTGGAACATGTGCGATAAGAAGGCACTTACAGCCGGATGCCTGTGCTCCTGCTATCGCTGCCTCGTGAGTGAGATTCACAGCTCCCGTCACCACTGTAATCTGAAGTCACAGGGATCACGCTGCTGCTGACGATGATGAAAGAGGAACCATGAGCAGTCAAGAGCACCCCTGGGGAGGGAAGAAAAGGCCTGAGGTAGCAGCTCTGCCAGAGCCCTAGAAAACGGAGGCTTTGCTACTGCAAACACGGAGCTATGGCCTGTGCGTGGGAAGAGTGAGCAATCCCTGGGCAAGCGCCACAGGCCGTATCTTAAATGCTGCAGCCATCAAGCACCAGAGCTGCTCCCGGGTTCCCTGGCCCTTCCAGAAAGCCACACAAAGGAGAATCCCAGGGACGGGACAGGAGCTAAACCTTGCGCACATCTCAAGCATCACGAGCGTTCAGGGACATTCAAATTTGGCCACCTACCGGTGATCAGGACCCTGAGCAGCAGGGTGGGGGAGCATCAGCCTCGGAGCATCAGGGGTCTTGCAAGACCACCGAAGTCGATCAGTAGCTGGATTCCCAGGGCTAAACTCAGGCAGGTGGCCCAGAGGAGCCCCCCTTTCATGACAGCTGGTGTGTGCGGCAATCAGCGCCTCATTGTGCTTTTGAAACATGACAAGGGCCTTGTCTCGCTTTGTCTGAGGAGATGAGTAGCCCCGGGCCATAGCCTGCGCCCAGACCCTACAGAGGGGGAGGAAGGGCAGGGAAGGTGTTGCCAGCTCCCGTGATCAGTGCGAGCCTTGTGATTTGGGGGCGTTGTTCAAATGCTTCTGAAATTCCCGTTCCTTCCTTCACCTGTAGAAGTTTTGCCATTGCCTCTTTGCTGGCAGTAGGTCTGGAGCCACAGGCTGCCCTCCGCAAGATGGCTGCCACGGTCCTTCGCCCAGGGTGGTGGAAACGGAGGCTGCCCCACCAAAGATGGATTCCATTTGCCCCTTGTTCTCAGTGAGGCAGAGGCCAGCTGCCGTGAGAGCAGCCCATTAGTGGCTAAATGGATCTAGGCAGGGCACAAGGGAATACGGAGGTAGGATCCAGGAGAGAGAAAGGATTGGGGCACAGGATGAGCAACTGAGGAGCCTGAGGGAAAGGGGACAGAGTGCAGGAAGGGATGGCAGTCAGAACAAGACGGGGAAATATGGGGGGGCAGATGAATGTGGGGACTGGCGGTGGCCAGCAGAGCATGAAAGGAGACTGGCCCTAGTGAAGCCCCCTCTGAGCCATGACCAAGTCGCATGTTAAAGGCTGGATCACACACACCAGCTGCGGAGGGACTGCCCCTGAAGGCCAGGACAGGCGGAAAAGCTAGGACTGACTTTTTAAAATCGTTTTTGGGAGTTGACTTGTGTGTGTAATGGGCAATGCTCTCCTCCCACCTTTCGTGTGCCTGGGCAGTGCCAGCCAAAACAGGGCCTCCCATCTGTAGTCAGTCACCTACAGGAAGTGTCCGTTTGACAGCTAGCTTCTGAACGTGTCTTTCTTAAGTGTGTTCTGCTCCTGGGGAACAGCCAGAAGTAGACAGTGAGCAGCATGAAGGGTTCAGTGCGTCCCACACCACTTGAGTTCAGCGGCTGCCCTTCCAGGAAGAGATGCTGCAAGATTTCTCAGTAATTCCAGAGCAATTGCCAGCAGATTGAGGGAAGTGATTATTCCCCTCTATTCGGCATTGGTGAGGCCGCATTTGGAGTACAGTGTCCAGTTTTGGGTCCCCCGCTACAAAAAGGATGTGGACAAGTTGGAGAGAGTCCAGCGGAGGGCAACAAAAATTATAAGGGGACTGGAGCACAAGACTTATGAGGAGAGGCTGAGGGAACTAGGCCTGTTTAGTCTGCAGAAGAGAAAAATGAGGGGGGGATTTGATAGCAGCCTTTAACTACCTGAAAGGAGGTTCCAGGGAGGATGGAGCTAGGCTGTTTTCAGTGGTGGCAGATGACAGAACAAGGAGCAACGGTCTCAAATTTGCCAACTGCAGCAGTTGCACCATGGTCAGAGGTCGGCCTTCCCGGTTAGCTCCATCATGCAGCAGGAGCAGGGCACCATCAGCTCCTTTGGGGCAGGGGCTATCACCTTCTAGGTTTATAAGAGCCTAGTGCAACAGGCCCTGATCTGCCTAGGTTCTGGGCCCTGTGGCAGTATAAATATTTACTGATCATGGCAGGCCTCTGAGGCTAGCACATTACTATCATTTTTTGACTGGCTGCTCCATTGCTGCTCAGTCCACACGCAAGCAGAGCAGCCAAAGAACACCTGGGGAGACCTCTGAAGTGGGAGCTTGTGTTCTCTGTTCCTCTGCCCCCAAAAAACAGTGAGCGGGTGTGGGTTTAACCTATGGCAACTGGTGTCCAGATAGCACAGCCTGGAGGTGGATGACTGTCCCTGGTTCCTCTCATGCTTGCAGCATGGGGTGTTCATGTCGACAAAACAATCCAAGATGTGAGATGTAGCTGGAAGAGGTCTTCGGTCCCAGTGCTTAGTGGCACCTGTCCAAAGGAGACAGGCATCTAGCTTTGCTGGGTGGTATGGGCAGAGGAACGTGGACTGGTTGCTGATAAACTGTATCAAGCAAGAGGCCTGGCAAAAAGCATTGCCCTTCAGCAATCCTTCAAACGTCTGTGCTCCACAGCGCTGTTGGCCTACCATGATTCCTTAGTGTTATGAATTACACAAGCCACTGGGCAGAATGTGGCCCCGACTCCAAGGATAATCCCAGCACCTCTAAAAGCATGAGATACAGCTGGTGGAGAAGAAGAGCCGGGCTGATCATTCCAGGCAGGACAGATGCTTTCACAGGCCTCTCTTCAGAGGGCTAAGCACTTGGCACAGAGTACACATTCTCTGCATGCCGTTCCACGAACCCCGTCCAGGCCGCTGCTTAACCTTTTCGCCAGCTCCTCTCACCACAGAGAGCTTTTCAGGATGGATCTGGGCACTGCCTAACAGGCCGCCAGCGCAAGGGCACAAATCCCCCTCCAGAGCCTTCTTGGCAGGAAATCGAATGCCAGGTGTCCTCTTGTGGCCTGTGAGGGAGCCATGAATTCCTGAGCCGTTCAGTTCCCATCAGTATGATTGGCAACGCCAAAGCCTTGTGTGAACCTGTGACATGACACAAACTTTCTGTCGGAGGCCAATGGCTAATCCACGCCCGCCCTGAGAGGCAAGGCTGGGGGGGCTACTTGTCCAGGTTGGGGTGATAACATATTCAAGAGTCTGCCACAGACTCTGGGTGACCTTGGGCAGGTTACTTAGGGTATGGCTATACTGCCAAACAACTCTCAGCCCCACGTCTCAGAGCCTGGCCCAACCGACGCTGGCTAGTTTTTGCCCTGAAGACGTCCCGCCTCAGGCTCTTCAACTCACCCCTTCATCAGGGTGACCCAGGACGGCGCAGCCACTGACACCACATTGAAGAGATCATCCATCTGCTCCTTCAGCTCCTCAGCTTCTAGTCCGAGGTTGGACACCACCCTTTTTAGGAGCTCCTGGTGTGCCCAAAAGTCGTCCAGGGGAGCCCATGGGCCTGCCACGAGTGCCTCATCTGGAGAGGAAGAGGATGACTGACTTGGTGCCGGGGAGGGGGCGAGACTTCTGCTGACTGTGCGGGAGCCCCCGCAGAGGTACCCTCCATAGAGTCCAACTCTTCCCCTGACTCAGAGTCATGGGCCTCCACTGGTGGTGCTGGGCCCCCCAGATTGCTTCCATGACAAGACGAGGAAGTAGGGTCCCAAGGTCACCAGTAGCCCCAAGGGTTCCAGTACTGCCATTGGGGTGGCCATTGACCCTGAGGCTACCTGGAGGGACCAGACAGGGACCTTGCCTCTGCCCCTCAAGCCAAAGAGGCTGGGTGTGTGTGTGGGGGGAGGGGAGCTTCTAAGTCCTTTCCCTCTCTGGAGCTGCTGGACACTCCTGCCGATGACCAGCATCACCGTGCTTGACCGTCTCCCCATCTCATGGTACCAAGGGGAGGGCGAACGGTATCTATGTTCCCAACTTGGTGCTCCATTGACCGATGTCTTGGGGACGGGGAGTACGAGTCTGGTGACCAATGGAGTCACTGCCTGGACCTACTTGGCGAGGAGGACTGCCTGCAGTAAGATGAGGAGCAGGGGCAATGTCTGGGTGTCAGGGAGCCTCTCAGCACTGAAAACCACAGTCAGCGGGACCCCTCCCTGGGCGAGCGCCAAGATGCTGACAACCAGGTTTTACGTGGAGTACACAAGGGTGAACTTATCGGTGCCCGTGATCGAGAGCGGTGCCGAGCTTTCAACAAGGAGTGTCCACTCAATACCAAGCAGGATCTGCGTCGAGTCCTTGATGTTGTAGCCCTCAGTGCTGACGATCATGGGGGCTGCCTTGGCCCATCCGGGCTCATCCATCTCTGGAGATCACCTACGTGCCAGGGAACGTGTCCCAGGGGATTGGCCTCTTGGTTGTATCGATCTCCACCTTGGTGACCTGTCTAGTGGAGAAGTGTGCCGGGGTTTTGGTGAACCATGCAGCCACTGAGTGGGGACCCATTGGAGGTTTTCCCCTCCATGCCAGTGCCTCTCATCCGTTCCCTCCAGGCTGATGGGGTGTGAGGAACAGGTATGGCACACAGATCAGGAGCCCCCTCCGGCGTCAACAGCACCATGAGGTGTAGCAGCTCTTGGCCCTCTTCTGCTCTCCGGAGTAGGACGACATGCAGTAGAGGAGCTTATTGCCCCAAGCAAGGCTTGCCCCTGTGGGGGTTGCTTGGCATACTGGCTCTGAGTTGCCCCAGAGCTCAACCCCATGTCCTCAGCCTTCTGCACGGTGGAGTGGTCTTCCACAAGGTGTTGCTTTCTTGGCTTCTCCTTCAGCAGTGAAGAGAAAGCCCCGTGCCGTGATGGTGCTGGCGGAGCACTCTGCACCAAAGGGAATGGGACAGCTGAGGGGCACTTCCATTAACAAGACCTTCAGACAGATATCTCGGTCCCTTTCAGTCCTCCACCTGAACGCCTTGCAGATGCAGCACTCATCCTTCCTGTGAGACTCTCCAAGGCACTTCAAACAGTCTTCGGGGGTCGCTGATCGGGAAAGCCTGCCCGCAGGATTTACAGGGTTTGACGCCTGGCGAGCAGGGCATACCCCATTGCCAGGTGGAGGTCCCTAACGGGACTACCTTATCTACTGCTACGGGCAACAACAATTAACTTTAGCAACTACCTAAATAACTACTTAACAACTACTTAGGTGGAACAAAGGCTACAGCTAAGAGGCACTTGCTGAAGCAAGCAATGACACAGTTCCAATAACCGGAACTGAGGGGGCAGAGGGCTGGCGGTGCCTAATACACCACGCTATATGTGCAGGTCTCCAGGGGGCACCGAAGCCAGCCTTACGGCATCTGCTAAGGGGAAAAAAGTTCTGGTAACCTTGCACAGGGATGCGCGCACACCTACAATGGAATCAACATGAGCAAGCACTTGAATCAGAACTGCGTCTGGTTGTGGTGTCCAAATTTCAAAAAGAATGTTGAAAAACTGGGAAAGTTCAGGAAAGTGCTATAGGAATTACTTGTATTCTGGAAAATCTGCCTTACAATGAAAGTCTTGAGTCTTCGTTTGGATAAACTAAACAGACCAATTTATCTAAAAGGTGACTTGATCAGGCTAGAAATATTTAGATGGGGAAAACCCTGTGAGAATGCTCTCTAATCTAGCAGACAAACACCTAACCAGATCCAATCACTGAAACCAGAAGGCAGACAAATTCAGGCTGGAAATGGAAGGTAATTAACTACTGGAACCATTTACACAAGGAGGTGGTAGATTCTCAATCATGTCAAATCGGGATTGGCTGTCTCTTTCTAATACAGATCTGTAGCTCATCCACAAGATATTGACTTGATTCAGGAATTGTGGGTGAAATTCTCTGGCCTGTGTTATACAGTTCAGACAAGATGATCATGATTCCTTCTGATCTTAACGTCTATGAATTAAATTACTTTATAGCATCCTTTTCCCCAAACTGTCCAGTCTTTAACCCAAGCCTTGCCAACCATCATAGCCAAGATCTCTTAAACCTTTGATCAATTTAGCTGTTAGAGACAAAATATTGACAATTTAGTAATTATTTTCCTGTAATAAAGACATTTCCTGAACTAACCCTCAATAACTTTAAGCAACACCCTACTGCTGCAGTGTAGCAAAATGCAGTAGCACTGTGTAGTGTTTTGTCTTCACAATTAAACCAGCAGCAAGAACTCTTTCAGTAACCACATCACACTGTTTTTATGGCGAGAGTAATATAAATATAATATAAATACGGTGACCATTGGCTCCAATCTGTCAGTGCTTATCCAATCCAGACTCCCATCTGACTTCAATTACCATCAATGTACTGTTTGATACAAAGAAACAAACATTTAGTGCTTGGAAAACATACAACTTCTGCCCTTATGGGAAAAGCCAGTTTTCACTTTAGTTTAACTGTTAAATGCAGAAATAGATTTAAATTATGAATCAATTATGGGAGGGACAAACAGGCACAACAAATTGTATGAAGCAATTTGTTTTATTACAATATTCTAACTACATCCAGTACTCACAGAAAGCAACATTTAGCCTTTCCCGAAACTCTTAGATTTACGTAAGAGAAATATTAGATCCTTATCTATATATGAGACGTACAGCCAAACCCTCCAAGTGGAAACAGGAACGGTCCCACTGAATTCAATGTGGACTTACACCTAGCCTGCTGTAAAACAAACAGCAGCAGAATATCCACCCTGCTAATGCAATTCTACAGGCCTGGCATGCCTCTCATTTAAGTGAACTTCTCCTGTGCCACTTCAGTGGAGCGATTCAGTAAATCCACTCTGAGTTAGAGGGGAAAAAAAGCTCCGTGAGTATTTCTCTGAGTAACGTTTTGAGTGAAACTGGCCCCCTGCACAGGGGTGACCTTCACTGTTGGTAAACCATTACACCAATTAGTAAAATACTGGTCAGAGGAGCAGCTGCACCCAGCGAGGGGAAGGGGAAATTATGAGGCAATCAAGCTTCATTAAACTAAATTTAAATGACCCAGCATCCATAGAAGTCACTAAATTGGGCTTTAAGTCATTAAAGATTGCCATTGTGTCTAAGGGTGACAAACATGAATAGACTGCACATGTACATAGACCAGGCTTCTACTTACAACATAGCATGTAAAGACTGAGTAATGAGACATAAGCAAACTTCAGGTTTTGCATTCATCCGTAACATGGGCACGCTTCCCTTTTGGATTCTTCTCTGTGCAACCTCAATATTGTATTAAGGGAGGATTTTTTGCAATGTGACTATTATTGTATTAAACTACTTTCATTCAAGTGAATTTTCATTTAATTTTACATGACTTCTTGAGGTCCTCTGCAGCCAACGAGTCTAAGTTCTGAACTTCCTTTACTACAATAATAATAGTCCGAGCTGGCAGCAACTCCTACAGTTAAGGTAGCCTAAAGCTTTCTGTTATAAGACTGCTTTCAGTTGCTTGTAACTTGGACTAACTTTAACTATTTGCACAGCAGCCTTCCACGCCGGGTTTCTGCTAGGGAGTGAAGTTTGAGCCAAAGTGGTTCACTCATTTCCAAGAATGAGATTAGGGAAAAATGTTTTGCCTCTGAAATTTTCTCAGCTGGTTTCATTGAAAACACTGGAACTTTGGCACAATTTGGATGCAAACTTTGGGATGTGCAGGGAGGAAAGAGGGGATGCCTTGGAGTGCCTTTTGATGTCCTGTGAAAATCTGATCAAGTTATAAACTTTTAATAGTTCGCACATGCTCTGGAATGTCTTGCATTAGTTTGGCGGCATTATTCATTGAAGAGTCAATCTGCACAGAGTATGCTGCAGCTCAGTGCTACAGGGGACAGGCTAAACTTGAGCTGCAATTTCTGCCTCCAATAGCTGGGAGAAGCTGCGGCACAAGGCACAAGAAGTAAGGGCAAGCAGATTCTGCACAGAGGGTTGAGAATGGGGGTGAGAGGGAGAAGGAACTGAGGGACACAGATAAGGAAGAGCGGAAGGGATAACCACTAGAGGACACTCCTCTCTAGAACCTTGAAAAGGATCCAGGATTCAAGAGTCAAACATCTCTCCACTGTCAGCAAGTGTGAAACCCACTGGCAAAGTTTGGGTGTCAGCCTCCGTGAACTGGCCATTAGTGGTGGGTAATGGCCTACTACTGCTACCAGTTACTGTTAACTCAAATGGTGGATGTCTCTGCTGTGTATCTAAAGAGTCCAATCCTGCTGATTACCTCTGTGGGATCAACATAGTTCCAAATGAGGATTTTTTTTTAAAAAATTTGCTTTTCTAAAAGCTTAAGAAATGACAAATAACTTAAAAAATAAGGTTGCTAAGTCGAGCACTCAAAAGTTAGGAAATGCCAGAATTAAGCACGCCCATGCAAAATTAATTGCACCCCTTTGCCCATATGAATTATGCAAGTCTTTAATTACATAATCATATGGGGGCTGTGCATAACAGAACTTGATTATCATCTTTTTTCCTCACTTTAAAACCTAAGGAATTTCCTATAAAAAGCTCCAGAGGGGTAGCCGTGTTAGTCTGTATACAGCAAAAATAATGAGAGTCCTGTAGCACTTTAAAGACTAACAAATTTCTGTAGGCATAAACTTTCAAGGGCTGCAACCCATCTGATGAAGTGGGTTGCAGCCCACGAAAGTTTATGCCTACAGAAATTTGTTAGTCTTTAAAGTGCTACAGGACTTCGTTTTTGCATACAAAAAGCTGTGCTAAAAGAACGTTTGCTTGATTAGGTGGCAAGTGAAAGTTGAAGGAACTGAAGAATACGCATTGCAATAGTCTTTAATTAAATGATCACGTAGCATTTCCGTACAACTCACAGACCACTGCCTTATTCATTGTACAGGGTGGACGGCGCACAGATGCTGAATCAAGATTGTGCAGTAGTCTTCACTTCACTAAGATTCCTCCCTCATTTGTTGATGTGTGATAAATGAGGCAGGGGGGTACAGGAAGAGAAAGAAAGGTCTTGGAGTTAAGGCTGTTGAATGCCGTCCTGGAGAATTGGATTCTATCCCTGCCTTGGCCCCAGAGTTCCTGTGTGATGCTGGGCAAGTCACACAAACCAGACTTATCACAGGTGGCAACTGACTGTGTTCCTCATTTTCCAGATGCCTAACTTGAGATAAAGAGCCAGATCTGCACCTGAAGGCAGTGGGAGCCGTGCTTTGAACACACAGTGCTAGAAAAATGGTCTAGGTGTCTCACCTGATATTAGCAGATGCTTGATAACGTTGGCTTCCATCTCCCTGACTCAGTTCCCCAGTTGTCAAAGGGGGATTACCGTCTTCAACTGACATCAGCCTAGAGATCAAGTTGTGGGAGGGAAGGTGTGTAAAAAAGTACCAGAGCGCAATGTAATGGCCTTGCACATACTGGTAATGCACACGGTGCAACAGCATACTGTGGAAGCAGACTTAGACCTAGCTGAGTGGGCTGTAATATCTCAAGGTGGCTGAAAACCTGCTGGATCATGAACACAGTGTGGGGAGGATCAGCCGTCCGGCCTGTACCTCTCCAACCTCCGGCTGACATTAGATCTGTTTTCACAGACGTGGTGTAGAGAGCAGTTGAACGAAGGTTCAGAGAATAGCTCTATAAGCTTATCCAGAATAAGGAATCAGGAACAAGATGCCAGAAATACGGTTGCTGTCGGACAAGTAGATACTATGGAGCTGTGCAGCAAAACTGAGTAGTCACCATTGGACCCTGACAAACGGTTTGAATAGTCTAAAGCAAAGGCTGAGGAAGGACATTTCAGATCTGCTCCCTTTACAGCTGCCCAAGTGAAGAATCTTACTCCAGCCAAAGATGGGAGAACTGGTGTGGAATGGGAAGCAGAACTACTCATGCTGACAGTTAAGTCCAGGAGTCTGAAAACCCTAAACCACTGAGCCACGGCTATCGACTGCATCTTGGCTCTGTCCTTGCCTGGCTTTGTAGATCAATCGAATCAACTAACTCCAGCACCAGTAGCAGCTGCTTCTCTGCTGAGTCCCACTAAGAGCAGAAGCAGAGGCCTTTGGTGCTTTTCTGTGGCTAAGCATGCTACGTGAGCTGCCAGCTCACCGCCAACGATCACAAGGAATTGGAAGGTTGCTGGAGCCATAACCCCATTTATCTGGTGTGATGGGAGGAGCTACCTCAGTTTCGACATCACGTCCCCACACTTGAGATGAGCACAAACCTTGCACAAGCAGCTCACGCTGCCTCTTTCCCAAGGAGGGAGATGGGGGTTGAACTGATAAAGCCACAACCAGGCCAATAGGAGCTGCTGGGTGCTTGTCACCTATGAGAATTGGACACTTAATTTAATTTAGATGCCTAAATTCAGGCCAGGATTTTAAACCCTAGTGGGTGAGGTCTGAAAATCTATGGTAAGAACAAAATTGCCCCCTTCAGAAAATGGGGCCATACGCTAATTACAAGAGATTCCAGATCCTGCACTAACTGGCCACAACTCTCTCTGGACTCAGTGAGATCAGAACGGACAAAACCATTGTCCTGAAGCAACCACATAAATTTCATCTGTCGGCCGCTCAGTTCCACCTGGAGACCCCTTCAGAAGGGGCTGAAAAATGGGTGCTTCTGAGCAATGCAAGCCCAGGCTCCAAGGCCAGGAAATAAAAGCACATAAAAATGCTAAACAGTTGTTCAGAGAAAACACCAACTGCCTCTGCAGACATGCGGATGATGGCAAATAAAAGATGTGGGCACTCTGAATCCACGTCCCCTCAGCTGCATTCCTAGGGACATTTCCAGCCAGTACAAGCCATCGTGCACCTTGCCCACTGTCTGGCACCAAGATTTCCATATTTCCTCCATGCTTGATGGTCAAAGCTCCCATAAAAGGGCAGGGCTGCCTGCACGCTCAGATTTCAGGATACGAAGTCTGCTGCTGGCATGGGGGCTAGCCCCCTGCAAATGTTGCTTTCAGTTGTATCCTAAAGCCAGGAGCCTTGCAGCTGCTGCAACATTTGCCCTTTTAAGGGGATACCACTTGTGGAGGCTCATGCAAGCTTCCAACCAACCTGTGCTTGAGGAAGGGAGGATGAGCTGAACTAGGCTAATTTACACTGGCCAAGAATCTACACCAACATCTCTAATCTGAGGGTTCCTGGGGAAATACTGATCGAGGTCAGCAGGCAGAGCTCAGCTCGCAGCTGAGCCAGATCTCACTGCAATCCCTTGTCCTGGAACTAGGGCCACATCCTGCTGGATAAATAATTCTCAGCACTCTGTAGAGAATGTAGCTCTTCAAACGGCTAAATCCATTCAGCTCCAATGAAGTCAGCTGAGAGGCTGAAGTCTTGTGCCTTGACCTTACGTCTGAACCGTCGGCTCAAACTCATCTTACCTCAATTATTTTCCCTACTGCATACAGCAAATGCCTTGTGCGAGCACGTTTGTGGCAATGGATGGCTGGCAGCCTGCTGCAAGCACTCACTATTCACCATTCCACTAGTGGAGCCACGTGAATCGTCACCCAAATCCTCCGCCTTCCTCTCTGCCATCTCAGCAACCTCTCCTTGGTAAAGCGCTTCCTCCCACATTACACTGAGCTTCATCAGAAAGTGCCTTTGAGTTGTGAAGCGGAATCTCTCCAGGAACTGCCACTTCCATGCCTCCTTTTCTAACCAAAGGCAAACACAGCTAAAGTGAAAAGCGATTTAGAAATCACAGCAGCATTTAGGAACAGCCGCCCTCACTGTGCACCCGGCCTGGTGCAATTGCAAGCTGTCTGCAAAGCCAAAACAGTATACAGAAAAAGCAGCCAGTTACTAGGACAGCACCTTGGTCAAAGTGAGAGAGACTGTCTGCCACAAAGCACCAAATGATCTGGTACAGTAAAACAAGTCTGATTTATCACTTACTCCACTCCCACAGGGCCATGTTTCCCTGAAGTTAGGACAAAACTATTCAAAAGCAGTGCTCAAGACGCTGGATTTAACCCTAAAAAGATTTCATTCTGCCTACATGCAGAAGAATGCAGCTATCTACACAGCGACACATTACTACATAGAAACTTCCTGCTAGTAGATCTCCTGTTGCAATCAACTATACAAAATAACAAGCCATCTGTTACCAAATACAGGAGGAGCAAGGCCATACTGGGAGGCGTAGGGGATCCCAGGAAGTGCAGTACGGCAGTCATGATGGGAGAAAAATGAAATGCAGACAAGCACACTTTCTGTTTTATGGTATAAAATGAGTCTTAAGCACACCGAAAGGATAAATAAAACTCTGCCTAACTTAGTGTAGGGGGAATGGCAGATTGGAAACTGCCCCCATTGGAAAGGGCTAACAGTGATTTGGGGGTGGGGTTGTCAACTGTATACACTGTGCCAAATTTCTAGCAAGTCTATAAATGCAGCCAGGCACAAATCCAAACGTGTGAACAAACTGGTCAATTATGTGTGCAGGTAGGTAGTTGCATATGCAAATGTACATTTGGCGAGCAAATGAAGATTTTTATGTGCACACAAACAGGCAGACACACAGACACACCCATGAATAGCAGAGATGCCTTTTTGAGAGGCTGATTTATAGTTTAGGCCCATGTACACAACCTTTCGCTGCTACTCTGAAATCCGGCCCATCCAGAGACGTTCGATGCGTTAACATTGGCAATAGCTGAATGCCTCGTCATGTCAACAGCTTTTTAAAAACTGAGCAAGCATCTTCAAAATTCACCAGCGGTCGTACAAGAGGCAACTCAGGCTGTGTCTATATAGCAGAAAAACCGCTGCCGCCGCCAGTCTCAGAGCCTCAGTCAACTGACGGGGGCTCACACTGCAGGGATCAAAATGGCCAGGTAGGTATTTGGGCTCAGGCTGGAGCCCCGGTAGGCGCTGCCACCAGAACCCCCACCTCCTGCTCTGCCTCTTCCCACCTCCCTCCCCTGCCCAGGTGAGCAGGGCTCTAGGGGCAGGGGGCGACTGGGGCAGGGCGGGGAGCCATCGGTGCCTCTCTCTGCCGAACGCTCCTCCAGACTCCAGCAGCAGCAGCTGCTCTTCCCTCCTGCCAGTGGTGGAGGCTGGTTACTTCAGGTAACCCAACTTCTGGTGTAACCAAACTTTCCGGTCAAACACCAGGCCCCTGACAACCCTCAGTGCAGGCTCAGAGACCTCCCCCTCCGCAGCTCTCAGAGATGAGCTGGGAACACCTACACTGCTGATTTTTAGCATTGAAGCGAGAGACCCGAGAACCCAAATCAGGCAGCTGGGTTCTGAGACTCTCTGCTATGGGCCCTTTTTTTGTGTGCAGGTGTGCCCTAAGTGATGTTTCCCTAGGATTCCCTCTGCACAGTCAGCATGGCTACAGAAGAGGCAGCTAGAATTTACTTTCTCTCATGCATCAGCAGCAGAATTGATTACTGAATTTGATTTGGAGTCAAACCTGCCTGTCAAAAATGACTGAAAGCAGGTGCCACTGAAGGAAGAAATAGGGTTACCGAGGTGGGCAGAGAAGTAAAGAATCCTGGCTTGACTCTCAGATCCCAGCTTGAGACTGCAGGGCTGGGAGCGAGAGGAAATCATAGTTTACTTGCAGAAAAAGCCTGTTGTGTCTCAATGTATTTAAAGCAAAGCTGGTAGGCCCTGGCTGCTGTTTTTCAGAACAGACGAGCATGCTATGCGTGGACCTCATCCAACTGCCACGTTCTCTTCCTGAGCGCAGCAGGGGCTCTTGCTGCTGCCTGGGGGTTCTGGGCAAGCGGGTGGGGGGGCATTTTCCTATAGGGATCATCCTGCCCATTTCCAGTTGCTCAGGAGTGACCAGGTGACGTTTTCCTTCTGCTTCTCACCACGCTCTGCCAAGCCGCTGCCACACACACTATCATATTGTCGTCTTTCTCTTCCCATAGAGTGTTCCTCTTTTCTTGACTCTTGCTTATTTTAGCCTCTTCCTCATGTTTTTCTCTATCTTTTCTTTCTATTTATTTCAAATTGTCTCTAGTTTTGTCCTTTTAGTTTTCTTCCCTTCCTGTTTTTTGCCACACTATTCAACTGCGCTGTATAAACTAGTGAATATTTCAGTGTTTTCCTTTTATCCCCTCCCCTTTAACAGCAGCTGGTGCCCCTCAGCACGTTGTAATACAAAGAGAGAGCACATCCATTTGGAGTCTTTACATGTATTAGGACCAAAAAGAATCTTGACAATGGTATTGGTTCCTTACTAGATAGAAATGGAAGAATTATCAATAATGCATAAAAGGGAAAGTAATCCCTAAGTATTTCTGTTCTATCTGTGGGGGGTGGGAGAGATAATGTAGTCTCATCATATGGTGATAACACTGAACATTCAACTGGCATCACTGGAGGATGTTAAGCACAAGCTACCAAAATCCAATATTTTTAAAATCAGCAGGTGCAGATACCCGGCATTCAAGAGTTTGATGAGAGCTGGATGAGCAGCTCGCTGGACCATTAATGTTGATAATAATGGCAAGTCTTGGAGAACTGGGGAAATCCCAGAAGACTGGAAGAGAAGTAACGTTGTGCCAATTTTTAAAAAGGGCAAACAGAGATGACCTGGATAATTATAGGCCTGTCAGTTTGACATCAATACTAGGCAAGATAATGGAGTGGCTGATACGGGAATCAATTAATAAAGAACTGAAGGAAGGTAATGTAATTAATGCAAATCAACATGGGTTTATGGGAAAAAAATTCTGTCAAACTAATTTTGTTTCTTTTTTGATGAGATAAGTTTGATTGATAAAAGATAATAGTGCTGATAGAATATACTTTGACTTGATATCACACAGCGTTTTGATTAAAAACTAGGATATAAAATCAACATAGCACATAATAAATGGATTAAAAATTGGGTAACTGATAGATCTCAAAATGTAAGTAAATGTGCAAACATCATCAAGTGGGTGAGTTTTCAGTGGTCCTCCCCCTGCATAGGGATTGGTTCTTGTTCCTACACAATTTATGTCTTTATCTATGACCTGGAAGAAAACATACAATCAGCGCCGATAAAGTTTGCAGATGACACAAAAATGGGGGGAGTGGTAAATACTGAGGCGGACAGGTCACTGAGTCACAGCAAGCTAGATTCAGAGGTGCAGGTAGTAGGTGCGCTGCTGCAGCCCATGGCTGGAAATGGTTTCCATCACATCCAGGGTTTGCAGTTTGGGTCAATGGCTCTCAGCACCACACCCCACCCCCATACACATTGTTCCAGTCCCTCTGTCTAGATTGGTTGGTACATTGGGCACAAGCAAACAATGCATGTTTTAACACTGCTAAATGTAAATGCATACATCTAGGAACAAAGTACGCTGGCCATACTCACAGTATGAGGGACAATCTCCTGGGAAGCAGAGACTCTAAAAGGGATTTGGAGGTCATGATACATAATGAGCTCCCAGTGTGATGCTGCAGCTGAAAGAGCTAGTGTGATCCTGGGATACATAAACAGGGGAACCTTGAGTGGGGGAGAGGAGTTATTTTACTTCTGTATTGGACACCTGGATGAGACTGCTGCTAGTTGGGTGCCTGCAATTCAAGAAGGAAGTAGATAAACTGGAGAAGGTTCAGAGAAGAGACACAAGAATGATTAAAAGAATTAGAAACCTGCCTTGAAGCTCAATCTATTTTGCTGAACAAAGGGAAGGTTAAGAGGCGACTTGATTACACAGTTATAAACACCTCCACGGGGAGAAGTATTTAATACCGGGCTCTCCAGTCTAGCAGAGAAAGGTAGAACATGATCCAACGGCTGGGAGTTGAAGCTAGACATATTCAGACTGGAAATAAGGAGTAATCATTGAACAGTGAGAGTAATTAACAATTTACCAAGTGTCCTGGTGGATTCGCCATCACTGACGATTTTTAAAATCAAGATTGGCTGTTTTTCTCAAAGCTCTGCTCCAGGAATTATTTGGGGGCAGGTCTCTGGCCTATGCGATATAGGTCAGACTAGATGAGCACAGTGGTCCCTTCTGGCTTGGAATCAATGAATCTATGGCTGGGAAGTAGTATTTAGGTACATTTAAAACCACCCCCATTGCATGGGCATGTGCAGTAGGAGAAAGGGTTTCACACAGTGTAGCTAAGGGTAGAAGAAAAGGTAAATGCCAATATGCTGCAAAACAGACAGACAAGCTGAATTTACAGTGAAGGGACTTTTCAAGCTGAAGAACCAGGGCCAGCACGGGTCTCAGAATTGCCTTCTATGGCTCGATCCTTCTGATGACGGTGGAGAGGGAGTGGAGGGAGTTGGCCATCAGACAGTCTGAACAGCTGAATGAGGCGTCAGGATACCTAGAAGCTGGATTCTTCCTGTCTGAACCGAAATGTTTCCCATGCTGCAAGATGTCACATAGGGCATGGATTCTCCCTGTGCCTGTAGTAAAAGTGGCCAGTTGTACAGCTTCCATGGGAAGCACCCATCAGAAGAATGCTATGGGCATGCATTGCTGGTCCAATCCCATTCCACTGGCACAGTGGCAGAGACAACTGGCTCAGACATTTGCCCTAGATGTCCTTCCTGGATGCTGCTGGAGACCACTTGCCTTGGCATGAACTTGGCAGCAAGTAAGCCACCTCTTCTCAGGGTGCGGGAATCCAGGCTGACGCCTGCATGCTCTGATAGGTTTTCCCCAGCTGAGCTGGGAGCCAGAAAAGCTTTGATTTGCTTGTGAGCCTCTGGAAACACCTATGTTTAAAAAAAAAAAATTGAACAAGACAAAAAACATAGTTACTTACCAGTAACTGTTGTTCTTCGAGATGTGTTGCTCATATCCATTCCACTTAGGTGTGCGCGCCCTCGTGCACGGCCAATCGGAGAACTTTTACTAGCAGCCCCTGCAGGGGCCGGTCCAGCGACCCCGTAGTGTCGCCGCCCTGCGGCGGCTCAACGGTCGCTGCCGGCCCCTCCCTCTTCAGTCCCTTCTTTCTGCCGACTCCGACAGCGGGGACGGAGGGTGGGTGTGGAATGGATATGAGCAACACATCTCGAAGAACAACAGTTACTGGTAAGTAACTATGTTTTCTCCTTCGAGTGGTTGCTCATATGCATTCCACTTAGGTGAATAACAAGCCTTACCTGGAGGCGGGTAGGAGTCATCGACGGGCTGTCCCCAGCACTGCCCTGCCCACGCGGGCATCGTCCCTGGCCTGCTGGACGATAGCGTAGTGCGTGGCAAAGGTGTGTACGGATGACCAGGTGGCAGCCTTGCAGATGTCTTCCAGGGGAACCCTCTCCAGGAAGGCCGCCGACGCGGCCTGGGCCCTTGTCGAGTGCGCTGTCACCGGTCCGGGGAGCTGGACACCCGCACTCTCGTAGCACAGCCGGATACAGGCGGTGATCCACTTGGCGATGCCCTGTGATGACACTGGGGAGCCTCTCATTCTCTCTGCCACCGCGACGAAGAGTTGGGTGGTCTTGCGGAGCGGCTTGGTTCTATCGAGGTAGAACGCCAGAGCCCTCCTCACGTCGAGGGTGTGTAGCCTCCTTTCGTCCTCGGACCCGTGCGGTTTTGGAAAAAACACAGGGAGGAAAATATCTTGGTTACAATGAAACCTGGAGACTACTTTAGGTAGAAAAGCTGGGTGAGGCCTAAGCTGCACCTTATCCCGGAAGAACACCGTATAGGGGCGTTCCGAGGTCAGGGCCCTCAACTCGGACACCCTCCTGGCTGAGGTGATGGCCACAAGGAAGGCTACTTTCCTAGACAAGACCCGTAGGGGGCAAGTGGCCAAGGGCTCAAAGGGGGGCCCCGTCAGTCTGTCAAGGACTAGGTTCAGGTCCCAGGGAGGCACCGGGTCACGGACCTGCGGGTACAGCCTCTCGATTCCCCTGAGGAACCTCACCGACATGGGGTGAGAGAAAAGAGACCTCCCCTCCACCGGCTGGTGGAACGCCGAAATGGCTGCCAAGTGGACCCTTAGGGAAGCCAGCGCCAACCCTTGTTGTTTGAGCTGCAGCAGGTAGTCCAGGACCGCCTGCACGGAAGACGTACCGGGGGTTATGCCCCGCGATTCCGACCAGCAGGTGAACCTCCTCCACTTGGCCTTGTATGCACTCTGGGTGGAGGGCCTCCTGCTTCCCAGTAGCACACGCTGGACCTGCTCCGAGCAGGTTCTCTCCTCCTCCGTTAGCCAGAGAGCCTCCAGGCCGTCAAGTGTAGGGATTCCAGGTTGGGGTGCAGTAGCCGACCGTTGTCTTGAGAGAGAAGGTCCGGTCTCTTCGGTAGCTCGATCGGGGGAGCAACCGATAGGTCCTGGAGCAGGCAAAACCAATACTGTCTCGGCCACGATGGGGCGATCAGGATGATGTCCGCTCCGTCCCTCTTGATTTTCAAGAGGACCCTGGGCAGGAGCGGGAGGGGGGGAAACGCATACAGGAGGCCCCCCGTCCAGTCGATCAGGAACGCGTCGGAGACGGAGCCCGGCTTGCGACCCCTGAGCGAGCAGAACCTGGGGCACTTCGCGTTCCAGGCTGATGCGAACAGATCCAGGCGGGGAACACCCCACTCGTGGAAGATCATGTCGACCACCTCCGGGTGAAGAGACCAGTCGTGTTGGGGGAGAAACGACCTGCTGAGGCGATCTGCCTCGTCGTTCCTGACCCCCGGGAGGTGAGAGGCGGTTAAACAGAAGTTGCGTCTCACTGCTAGGTCCCAAAGTCGAAGCGCCTCTTGACACAGTAGTGAGGAGTGCGCGCCCCCCTGTTTGTTGATATAGTACATCGCAGTGGTATTGTCTGTCAACACCTGAACCATTTTCCCGAATAAAGCATGGCGAAACACTTTGCAAGCCAGTCTTACTGCCCTTAGTTCCTTTACATTGATATGTAGGGCAGTTTCCCTCCGGGACCAGAGGCCCTGAGTGGTCAGACCACCAGTGATATGGGCTCCCCATCCCCGGTCTGAAGCGTCCGTGATCAAGGTGACCGAGGGGGTGGGGGCCTTGAAGGGAATTCCCTTCAACACGATTCTGGGGTCCATCCACCAGTTCAACGAACCCAGAACCGCAGGGGGGACTGTTACCACCCTGTTCAGGGCATGCCTGTTGGGCATGTAGACTTTCTTTAACCAGCTCTGGAGGGGCCTGAGCCTGAGGCGGGCCAGCTCCACTACATAGGTGCAGGAGGCCATGTGGCCTAGCAGCCGTAGGCACTGCCTGGCTGTTGTCGTGGGGCACCCTTGGAGCTGCGATATTATCGCTGACATGGCCTCGAACCTCGAGCGTGGGAGGGAGGCTTTTGCTCGTATCGAGTCCAGGCGGGCCCCTATGAACTCTATGACCTGTACCGGGTGTAGAGTTGACTTCTGCTCGTTTATGAGCAGTCCCAGGGTATGGCAGGTAGTTTGGGCGAGAGAGACCGCCTCGCGTACCTGCGACTTGGTCTTGCCCTTTATTAGCCAATCGTCCAGGTATGGGAAGATCTGGACTCCCTTGCGCCTCAGGGAGGCTGCCACCACTGCCATGCACTTTGTGAACACCCTGGGGGATGAGGCCAGGCCAAAGGGAAGGACCGTGAACTGGTAGTGGCCACCAGCTACCGTAAACCTTAGGAATTTTCTGTGGGCTGGAAGGATGGAGACGTGGAAGTACGCATCCTTCAGATCTAGGGCGGCGAACCAATCCCCTGGGTTCAATATTGGGATGATGGATGCAAGGGAGACCATGCGGAATTTTCGCTTTTCTATGCACCTGTTGAATCTGCGCAGGTCTAGTATAGGTCTGAGGCCTCCTTTTGCCTTGAGGACAAGGAAATACCTGGAGTAGAATCCCCTCCCCACCTCGAGTGGTGGAACCACTTCTATCGCGCCTTTGAGAAGTAGGGTGAGAACCTCCTGACGGAGTACATGCTCGTGAGAGGGGTCCCTGAAAAGGGACGGGGGGGGGGAAGTGGGGGGGTAGTCTGTAGTTGGAGGGCATAGCCCCAGCGAATGGTGCTGAGGACCCATTGGTCCGATGTAATCTCCCGCCACAGGCTGAGGTACGGTCTTAGCCTGTCCCGGAAAGGCGGGGGGTGGCCCAAGGAACAGGGAAGGGAACCACCCTTGGACACAATGTCAAAATTGTCTTTTGCCCTTAGGTCCCCTGGAGGGGCCTTTGAAGGAGGACGAGGGGGTCGCGGTTTGGTCGCGCCGCCCTGCGCCCCTGTTTCTGTCCCTACCCCTGGAGGGGGGGTAGGGTCTAGGCTGCAGCCTAGCCTGCTGCTGTTGCCGCTGGGGGATTTGGTGTGGCTGCTGGCGCGTCTGCAGCCTTGCCGCCTGGGGTGTGTAAAGGCCCAAGGAGCGTAGCGTGGTCCTTGAGTCCTTTATGGCGTGCAGCTTCTCGTCCGTCTTTTCTGAGAAGAGGGCAGCTTTAGTGAACGGCAGGTCTTGTATGGAGTGCTGCACCTCTTGAGACAGTTCAGTCGACTGCAGCCAGGCTGCCCGCCGCATAGCGACAGCGGAGGCCATAGCCCTGCTGGCAGTGTCTGCAGCGTCAGAGGCAGTTTGTAAGGCTGCACTGGCCACTGTCACCCCTTCCTCTAAGACCATGGCAAAATCGGCAGCCTGGTCAGGCGGCAGGGACTCTGAGAACCTTTTCAGGGAGTCCCATAGATTCAGATTATACTTGCCCAGGAGAGCCTGATGGTTGGCTATCCTGAGCTGGAGCGCCCCTGTGGAGTAGACCTTCCTGCCGTAGAGGTCTAGTCTCCTACCTTCCTTGTTTTTTGGGGTGGCGCTCTGTGCACCCTGCCTGTCCTTTTGGTTGGCAGCCTCTACCACTAGGGTGCCAGCGGCAGGGTGCGCGTATAAGTATTCGTGCCCCTCGGCTGGCACATAATACTTCTTCTCGGCGCCCTTAGACGTGGGGGCGACCGAGGCAGGGGTCTGCCATACGGCATCGGCCAGGCGTAGGACCCTGTCGTGGAGAGGGAGGGCAACTCTAGAAGGGCCTTGGGTGCCCACCCGGCCGAAGAGGGGATCCACCTCCTCCTCCAGAACCTTGACCTGTAAGTCCAGGTTCGAGGCCACCCGTTTCAGGAGTTCCTGGTGGGCCTTAAAATCAATGAGTGGGGCCCCTTGGTCCCTTGTGACCGCCTCGTCTGGGGATGAGGAGTACGAGGGGTGGGGTGGTCCTGAGGAAGGGCCCTCCCCAGGGTCCTCCTCTTGTGAGGAGAGGGATTGGTCACCTTCATGCACAGAGGGTGCCTGTATGGAGTGGGTGACCGAGGCAGGGGCCGGCATAGTTCCCTGCCCCATCTGAGCTGCCCATTGGGCCCACATTGGCCACTGCCAGGGTCCTTGGGGCCAGGTCAGAGGCGGCGCCGGTGCCGAGGGCAATTCCGGCGCTGCTGTCGGCGGTGCCGGTACCATGGGGAGAGGTACCTGCGGCACCGGGGTCTGCGGTGCCGGGTGCGGCACCGAGGTCTGCGGTGCCGGGGGCGGCGGTGCCGGTTGTTGCGGTGCCGGTGAGGGTTCTCGCTCCTGGCGGCGGGTCCGGGATCCCGAGCCAGGGGTGCAGGGGAGGCGACGGCGGTGCCAAGAGGAGGTGCTCCGCGACTCGGAGCGATGACGCCTGCCTCGCCTGCGGGACGACGCCGAGGATGAGGATGATGATCTGCGCCGGGAGGATCTCCGTCGTCTTTTCCTCGGTGCCGGAGAGTGGTGACGAGAGCCCCGGCTCGGTGCCGGGCTCGAACTGGAACTTGAGCTGAAGCGGCGGCGGGAGCGTTGATGTGGGCCTTCCGGCGATGAAGGGGAAGAGTCTCTGGGCTCAGGCCTTCGGTGCCGGGTGATGGCTAAGATGGGCGGCTGGACGCTCGGTGCCGATGCCGCCCATCCTTCGGGGACACCCGGTGCGGGTTTGCCCCGGGAAGCAGACTCGGGGGCCCTCATGCGAGAGGGCGCCGGAGGCGTGGGCAAGGTCATCAGGACTCGTGCCGCCTCGTAAGCCTCCGGTGTCGACGGAGTCTGCAAGGCAGGTCCCTCGCTCACGCGAGTCGGAGAGACCTCCTTGGCTGGAGCCGGGCCCGGTGCTGGGGTCGGGGGCCGGTCCAGGGAGCGCACCTCTGTGCTCGACCCCGGCCGCTCCTGCGGTGCGGGGGAGCTCTCCACAGGCGAGTGCCGCTTCTTCTTCTTTTTCTTCGGCACCGTGGCCCCCGGTGCCGGAGGTGCACTCCGCACCGAGGATACGCTCGGTGCCGAGGTGGACCGCGTGGGCTCGGACGCCGGACTAAGCGCGGTCTCCATGAGGAATGCCTTCAGCCTCACCTCTCGGTCCTTTTGTGTCCGAGGCTTGAAGGACTTACAGATTTTACATCGGTCTCGCCGATGTTCTTCCCCCAGACACCGCAAGCAACTGTCGTGGGGGTCGCTAGCTGGGAAAGCCTTCCCGCAGCTAGCGCATGGCTTGAAGCCCGACGCGCCGGGCATGGCCGCGGGCGTTTGAGCCCGCAGGCTCCCTAACTAACTATAAAAAACCCTTTCTAACTGTAAAACTAACTTAGTTCGAGGCGAACTACTAACTAAATACTCACTTTTTAAGGCGAAACAACAAACTGAGAAGAGCAGGGGTTAGTTCTCGACCGACCGTCACGGGCGGAAAGAAGAGACTGAAGAGGGAGGGGCCGGCAGCGACCGTTGAGCCGCCGCAGGGCGGCGACACTACGGGGTCGCTGGACCGGCCCCTGCAGGGGCTGCTAGTAAAAGTTCTCCGATTGGCCGTGCACGAGGGCGCGCACACCTAAGTGGAATGCATATGAGCAACCACTCGAAGGAGAATCTTCGTTTCTGCCAGAACTGAGGTTGCCTAAGCAGTGGAAACATCGTTCCGTCTAATTTTTTATGCTGTTATCTTTCCTTGACATCAGAGCTAGCGAGAGCGTGTTTACCCATCAGTCACTTGTTGACACAATCCTAAAGACATCAGCATAGGCCTGCTGGGCCCCAAATCTCACACCGGGCATCCAAAAGATGCTTCCTTCGATCGGAAGATGTGGCTGAATAGTCTCTCAGAGCCAATGTTCTTAAACGCCATGGTCTTAACACACTTCCATGCCTAGTGCACAAGCGTAAGAGGCAGCGTCCCCACAGCAGTTTCCTCATGCTCTATCTTCTGTAGGCTAAAGGAACGCCCTTCCTCGAACACGCTAGCTCCGAGTTGAGTCTACACTGCTGCAGCGAGGCCAATCACCACATAAATTATCCATTTAAAACTGATGGACTTGCTGACTGAGGTTTGACTACATGACATCTCTGCACTGGCTAAACAAAGGCCTCAAGGCAGCTTGTCCAAGTACAGCATGCCTAAGCGTTGAGCCTGATGTGCTGCACATGTAGGGTTAACCGAGGCAGTTTGAACGAGCCTGCATTTCAAGCCCACTGCATGCCTAGCTTCCCTGCCAACAGCTGGCAGTGTCTGTATGGCTGCACAGCTGCGCTCTGGACAGGAAGAAGTCATATTGCACCCTGAGTTCATGCACATACACCATCAGTCTGAGCTTAAGCTGGTGCAAATAGCACAGAGGGGCCTGTGGTGGATTGTAGCAGAGAAAGAAACTACCTGACCTCCCTCACATTACTAGTTTGCTCCCACTCCATCCGTCCACGCCAGCTCCTTGTAACCACCAAACTCCCACAGCAACGGGACACTAGGATGCCTCACAACTTGAGCACTGCAAATAGACAACTGCAGGGGCATTCAATCTCCTCAGGGCCCTGGACACACAGGTCAGATCTCTGCGCTCCCACTGCTGGGCCTCAACAGGCATGACACAACAGAGCACAGTCGCCCCCCTCATGACATAGTAGGAGTGCAGGGCCCGGACTGACAGCAGCTCCATTCACTTCTCTCCAGCAGAGCCCAGCATGGGGACAGTAACCACACCTGTTCTCCAAAGGCCCTCGCCTGAGGGGTCCCACGGGGTCTACACGATCCCCATAACGTCTGCATGGGAGGGAGAGAAATGCCACAGCTTTGGCTGCCAACAGGATGTAGATGACACACAGCTACATACCACTCTACTGTTGTAACTGCTGCCAATCTGGCGGGCCTACAGGAAAGTTGCTCCGAGGTGAAGGGCAGCAGGCTGAAGCTGGACCTAGGTGATGATGGTCAGAGAGGAGAACACGTTGAATGCCTGGCCAAGACGCCGTCACCACTTCCCATCGGAGACATGCAGCCTCCATTTCTCAGAGTGATTCAAAGCCTCTGGCTGCCATCTGACTCCTCACAACGCATGGATGAGCAGGTGACAGCCATTTCCAAAAATGCTACTTTTCACCTCCAGCTTGCTGGGAAACTTCCTCATAGATGGGACTCTGGCCACAGCCATCCATGAACAGGTCACTCCTGGCTGGGTCACTGTAGCTTCTGAAGCAGACCATAAAGACGATGCACAGACTGGCCAATACAGACTGTAGCTGCATGCCGCCTTCTGGGCTGAGGCCGCTGCAAATGGATCAAGCCTCAGCTACATCAAAGAGAATTTAGATCAACGATTTGTCCGCTCCTCTGGGGCAATGAATCACACAAAGCTGGGACCAAACTTTTCTTCGCCAAAGGGATTTAACAGAGGGACCATTTCCAAAGGGGATGAGCTGAATCCAGAGTCTGACCAGCTTCAGGAAATGTGGTAGAGCCTTCCGCTTTGAGACATCCTTTCCACCATGAGTGACATTCACAAGTCAAACACCCTTGTTATTTCCAAATCCCTTCTAGCCCCAAAACAACCTATCCTCAAGGATTCTGACCCCCCCAGGGAGAAATGCCAGAAACTCCTTGAAGTCCACTAGGGACTTTGCTACAGATTTTACATGGAAGGTACTCCAATACTACTGCAATGAGCAGCAAGGTGAAACACAGAGGGTGTCAAACAGAGAGATGAGACACCAGCTCTAAGTGGCTCATTCGGTGTAATCTATAGCTAGCTCCCCGTTAGAGTCACTGGAGAACTCCGCTCAGGAAGGCATCCAGAATGGCTGATTAGGGAAGTGGCCAGAGCCCAGCAGCTGATCGGGCTCGGCTCCGGACAGGACTCCAATGGTGAATCACTTCCCCTGCTTTGCGCACATCTTTACAAGGTCCTGACGAGAACCATCGCCCAGCACAACCAGTCGAGGGGAGAATGGTTTTCAAAGCCCCCTTTGAAGGAGTGCGAGCTGTTGGGGAAGTGTATTGCAATGGATGCTGGTCTAACAGGATTTGGTCAGGGCAGGCTGGCTGCTGAGAGCTGAGAGGTGAAGACAGAGGCTATCAGAGCTACCCTTCAGCAGTGTTCACTTCTTGACACAGAGCATGACCTGGTGGTTCCCAAATAAAAACCTCAATCTGTCCTCAGCCAAGGCCCAGCTAAGTGCAGTCTGCCACAGGACAGCAAAGGCTAGGAAAGCCCTATTAAGTAACAGCCATGTGGTGAAGTATGGGATATCCTCCAGGGGTTCGTCCAGTCTGATTTTAAATCATCAGAGTAACATCCTCCTTAAGACAGTGAATGTGTTTACATTGCTCCACTCATTGAAACTGCAGGCTTGGCGCCCTCCAGTGGTCACTTTAAGCTACTTCGTGTAGTTTGGAAATAGAAATTCTCTGTAATTTATCAAAAGAAAACAAAATGCCTCTCTCCAGCTTGAGATCTCTAAACACAGGCATATGTTTGAGTGGACGTGAGTCAGCACAAGAATATCCGTCATAACCTTCACTGCCAGCTTTTGGTGGCATTAAGTCAGAAACTAAAGCATTTCCAAAGTAGTCTGCGAGGATTAAATTTTGCAATTTCCAGAGTAGTCACTTCAGGCTGGTCTCCTTCTCTTAGAGGAAAGTCACATGCCCCTGGACTTGAGGCCTTTCTGTAGTGAACAGCCCGAGGCAGTGTCTCTCACCAGATCTCACAGGCAGTGTGTGGATGAAAAACAAAGGAAAGCTCCGCGTGCAAAGCACAACGCGGCACTACTACACATGGCTGCCTTGCAAATCTGACGGTTTCAGCCCCTGGTTATCCTCTCTTCTTCTTGAAATTAGGGGTCAGCAGCGAAAGGAAAATATAAAGTTCCCGGTCGCAGACAGCCCAAGCTACAGGAGTCAGTTTGTCCCCACTATACAGTGACTCAGCACTGTAGCCGAACTAACTTTGCTCGTCCTGGCAGTGAGTTAATGTGGAAGGGAAATATTTAATGTCAATCTATTCAGAAGTTAGCCCACTGGGATTCTATCCTGCCACGTCACATTCATGCCCCTGCTCAGTATGATGGTATTGACCACACAGTCAATAGATTCATTGAAGCTTCAGTGTTGAATCTTCTGTTCTTTTGCAGGGCAGAGTTTTCAGTGTCTGGCGCTGGCTTAGCACCCTGTTCCCCTCATCCTTAAGAGAGCCACGTGCGGGAGAGAAGAATAATTTAACTGTTCAGATTCTAAAACTATCTGAGGTATAGTTCTAGAGGTATTTACTGTCTACACTGCATTTTAAAACCCACGGCAGAGTCTCAGAGCCAGGTCTAGTGTGATGGCACCAAAAACAGCTGTGTAGATGTTCATGCTTGGGCTCCAAAGCTCGGGGAGGGGGTGGGTTTCACAGCCTGAGCATCTACACCGCAGCCGGTCTGGACTCCAAGGTGCCACTGCAGGTTTTAAAACATAGTTAGAATGCTAAGTCTGTTGGTGGGATCAAACTACGAATTGGGCTTGCCCAAAATGACAAAGCTGACAGGCAGAACACATGGGAAGAAATTAGAGAACGCAGCAGAACAGTCCTCCAAGCACTTTTCAAATCAAAGCAATTTCTAGAAGGCAGGGAAACAGGTGCAGCCCCACATCTTACAGGCAGATGGTGCCTTGGCAAAGGTCACATTTGCATTAACATTGCAGAACACAGACAAGAAGCCAGAGGTTTCACAAAAGCTCAGGTTCCAGGTTTATTAAAGTTAACTGAACCGTTTTTGTTCTGGAGGGATTCCTTCCCGCCTCATCCAAAGGGGTGCAGTGCCGCACCGAATCATGGCTGGACTGTGATAACCCAAATACAACTTTGGCTCATCTCACTGCTGATGCATCTGGAATGACTTGGGAATTATTAACATGCTGTGTCTGCTTGAGGCAGGTACATGGACAGATCGGCACAAATTGCAAATGACAGTTTACAACCTCTCGAAACAAAGCGGGGCGTTTTGCAAATGCACTGCCACAGAAGACAAATGAAAAAGAAAATCACACTTGCTAATACATAATAAGTTCAGGCGATGCGAAACAAAAAACAAACTTCAAACACAAAAATGCCAAGGGTAAAACAATTTCAGACACAGTCTGTTCTAATTAAAACCCAGTTGTAATTTAACTTTAAATTCCTTCCAAATGGGAAATGTACAATAATGCAATTTAACAAAAACCTGGCTCACCGTGGAGAGGTGGGTTCAAAAACAGTGATGCACAAACAGGTTCAGAATTCAAAGCAAAATGTTCCTGGGCATTGGTGGATTTGACTGTTGGAGCCAGAGCAAAGCAATTCATTACACTAGTTGCACTGGAGGGCCTACTGCTGGTCCACGTTGTTGCAACGGCACATAGGATTCCAGATGCAGGCAGATGGCAGCACACAAAATTCTGGCTGCTGTGAAAAATGCCACAAGCCAGATCTCCCTGGGATTGACTGGAATAAAACAGCCAGTAACCTGTCCTCAGGTGCTCAGTGTTAGTGTAATATTCTGCAAGATTCTTCAGCTCTTAGCTCGCTCCTTTCTCAGCCTGAGTTGTTTCTGTCTTGTGCCTGAGCATAAACAAAATTGGAAATGCAAAATTATCCAGAAAACACAAGGGACAGGACCAAGAGAACTAGCTGAAGCTGTAGCTGGCTTTCAAATCCTCTATTTCCAAATATCTGAGTTACAGATCAGAACTTTATCTACAAAAGAAATAACAAAAAAATGAAATAAAAATGGCACCGACCACAAAATTAAAAAAAAAATTCTTACAACACAGCCTTGTAAAAATGGTTAGCGACAAGCGCTCAGTCACAAAATGAAGGATTCTAGCTCTTCAAAGGGCAGAGGAAACAGAAAGCTAAAAATTACTATTCCACATTCTCTTAATAAGTTAAACTTACCTTCCCTCCCACATGTCTACAAAAAGGCTGAGTAATCTACAAGCAAGAGGGGAAAAAGAGGCTACCAAAAAATAAAAAAGGAAGAGGAGAGAAGGAAAGAAAGCACGCGCAAGAGAGAAAGAGCGCAGTCTGTAGTCATCCAGGCTCAGATGAGGCTGAGTTCCTTTTAGGGGTTTAAAAGATGCAAAACAGCTCCTTAAAGGTTTCCAATCTTCAGCAGTTAGTTCAACACTGTAGCCATAAAAACTCAAGTATGTATAGGAGGGGAGATTCTTTCAGGCAGATCCACTGTCACTGAGAGGGTTGCTCAGTTTGTTTTAATCCTCAATGATTATCGGTTCATCATTCATGGGTTGTCGTAACTGCACTGCCTGGACTGGCCGGAGGATAATGGGCTTGTAAGGGCGTCTGGCGGCTCGTTTGGCTTCAGATGATGAAAGCAGCTTGCGAATTTTCCTATAAACAGTGAAAAGAAAAAAGGAGTTTGTCACAAAGGCAGAAAATCCTGGCATTTATGACTTTATTTCCTATTTCACTGAGTGCTCAATGGGATGGGCTGATGATGCCTATTCCAGCCAAGTCTTCTCAGTTTTTTTAAAAAAGCCCAACAAAAAAAAGAGGATTGCCATTTCTCTAACTTCTCTCCTCTCCTCTCCCTTTAGTGGCCTATTCATGTATGGGATTGTTCACAGGATCAAAGTCCATATTGGAGCAGATGCAGGTAATGTCTGAACTAAACGGTTTCCATTAATAGGCTGGGTATTTTAAAATATGCCCACACAAACACCCATGGCAACAATATCAATGCGATACATTTCAGAGCCATCATACAACTTTGGCCACCTCACCTGCCTACAAAGCCACCTTCCTTAGACTTATTACATGCCAAACTTCTGAGCAGGTTCAAACTGCTGTCAGTTAAAATACTTTCTAAAAAAAAAAGTCAACAATTTTCTCTTTTTTCCTCTCAAATGTGGAATTTCTCATTTCATCAAAATGACACAGGTCCAGGCCCAAGACCAAGAATGGGTAATGTTCAGTCCCGTTATCTGTAACGGCTTTCCTGTGTGTAAAAATGTTATTACCTGGAAGTTTGGTATCTTGTACTCCGCGAGGGCGAGAAACAAGAGGTGAAAACCTGATCAACTCCAACAGAAGTTTTGCCATTGACTTCAATGGAGTCAGGATTTCATCCAAGGATTTTATCCCATTGAAAAAGGGAGATTCCCATATTTTAATGTACAGAAAAGTTGTTATAAATTTGGTCACAAATGTTTTCTTCCTACAAAAAATTTTAAATTCAAAATTTTTTATGGGAAAATAACTCAAATTGAAATTTTCATTCCAAACCAACTCATTTTGATTTGGTATCCAAAACCTGGTATTTCTGAAATATCACTTTTGTTTTTCTCCACAGTCTCCCCTTTTGGCCACCGAATACAACATGAATTGTACAGAAAAAAAAAAGATTCCACCGAAGGTGCCCCCGCCCGCCTGGTGCTTCCATGAGGCTGTAGATTTGACACCAAGGTGAAGAGCCTGACACAAGCACCTGAAGAGATTTTCCTTTCCATCTCTGCTCCTTTGACAATCTCCTCATATTTTCAGGAAGCCTGGACTGTAATCACCTGGGCGACTGGGGCCTGGTGCTTGTGAAGAAGCAGTATTCTATTCAGACCCAGTCCCTTCAGACCCTTTCTCCCCCCACCTTCCCCTGCTCCTTTTCAGGGTCCCTTCTCACAAGATACTGTTAACGCAAGAAATGGACTCCCTTCAACACCTGAGAGTTGTGGAGAAGGTGCCCAGAGAGTTCAGTGTCAGGGGATTTTATTCAGAATATTTTCTCATTACAATGAAGAAAGGAGGCTGTATCCCATTCTGGCTCTTCGACATCTCCAATTCATCCATTGTTTCAAACTCAGGACTCCACAAGAGTCAATGACTCTAGCCTCCACGATTCCCTTCTTAGATCCTCATGACTGATTTGTGGCTTTCTACCTGCAAAATGCTTATTCACAAGCATCCATTTAGCCACTTAACAAGGAACACCTCAGATTCCTAGTAGGAATGCATTATTTCCAGTTCAGGCTCCTACCCTTTGCTCTTTCTGCAGCACCGAGGGTATTCACCAAAAGTTTGGCAATCATGGCAGTTCCCCTAACGAGGCAGAGAAACCCTTGCTTCAACTACTGGCTGATTCAGGGAAGATCAGCCCAGCAGGTGACCAACTCAATCAAAGAAATCCTAATGCTCTTCACCTCACTGGGCCACAAAATCAGAGAGAAATCCACACTTGCTCCAGTTCAAATCAAGAGCTCATAGGAGTAGTTTTCGATTCCAGAGAGAAGAAGGTTTCCAGTAGGAGGGGTAGAGGCAAACAGCCCAAGTAGTTTTGAGATGGAGCTTGATAAATTTATGAATGGGATCATATAATGAGTTGCCTGCTAAGCAAAGGACTGGATTTAATAACCCAGGAGATCTCTTCAAGTCTTATGTCCCTACGAATCCACTTTACGTGGCGTGCTGCAGTGACATACAGTCAGCCAGAGGCCCATTCCTTTTAAACACTAGGCCCGGTGAAGAGAATTTCGGAGCAATCATACAAACGTCATCAGTGTGCATAAACAGTGCTGCGGGTGACACATACAAAGTAGAGACCAAAAGGAGTCACACACAGGCAGCCTCCCCAGTGAGAAACCCTGGATTGACATATATTCCCTACCTGGTTTCCTCAGTGGCCAGGTAAAACACATCATCCGGCGCATCAATCCAGTTCATCCTCCTCCTTTTCACTGGAGGCATGGATCCACCACGAATTAATCGGACTTTTGTTGGGTATGATTTCCCATTGAGCAGCAAGTTTCGGCTTGGTCCCTAACAATATATAAAGAAGTAAAATTATGGACTGCAGCTAATCTATGGTGGCATGTGACAAACAATCAAAGAAGAAGAGAGAAGGATTTAAAGCTGCCAAATCAGATTTTAAGAGTTCATTGCACGTTCTCCCCCGCCTGCCCATGAGTAAATGTAATTTCATGAAAAAGCAACTGGCCACTAGTACTAGAGGTTGAGGCCCTCTTAAAATTAGGACAGGATAGTACCCAAACAATACAAAGCAAGGCCAGTAAGCCGACATTTGTACACAGAAGGATCCCATCAAGTTCGGAAGACTGAGTGCAGGATGAAGCTCTCAGTCACACTGCTGCAAATCTGGAGTAATTCCATTAAATTCCAGGAGAATTAAATCTAGATTTACAACCAGTAAAACAAAAATCTGGTTCCAAGGTTATACTGAGCTCTCGCGCTCACTTTTGCCTTGAGGTTAATTTTTAAGAAGGGCAATATATAGTTAAAGACGCTTTTGAAAAAGCTAAAATCGCAAAATTTAAAGGTGGTCTTCAGACGGTCTTGCTGTGACATTTATCTTATTCCGATGCCCCCACTGATACTGAATTTCCTTTATGAAGTTAGCCTGTACCACTCCACTGAGTTGGAAGTCTACCTTTATAAAGATGCAGGTAAGGGCATGCAAGGAGTTAAAACTACTGAAGTATGGTTGTCCTCCATCACTTGGGGCCCAGTTCTACCACCTGTACTCAAACTAAGTACTATTTAGAGTAATCTCACTGAAATAGTGCTCATTATCAGAATCTGGCTCTAAGTACGCAAATTAGAACTGTTAAGAAAAATTTCTAGAGATGTAAAGAAAATTTTGATTACAGTGAAAATAAGTTTGTGAAAACTAAGTTTTCCATGGAAAACTTTGATTTTGGGGGGAAAATTGGAATCCTGAAAAATTCTGACCAAAAGTCTGATTACAAAATTCGGCCCCAGCACCTCATGGAGGACTACATCTCCCACAGTGCACCATGGTCACCCCTCTTGGAGAGGGGAAGCAGTGTGTCATGGGAGTCTCTGGTCACGGTGCATCATGGGAGATGTAGTCTGGCTGGGAAGCCCTACAGGACAGTGCAAACATAAAGCACCCAAACTTCAATTCTCAAGAGGCAGTGTGGCAACATAGCCAAATTGAAATATTTTTAGGGGTGGGGGATGCAGGGGATCTGAGAGGTTTGGGTTTTTGGGGGGCAAAATTTAAATTTTCTGCAGAAAGCAGATACTTTGTGAGAATTGCACTTAGTAAAAATCCAATTTTCTCTCAAAAAAAGATGTGACAAAAAAAATGTTCAACCTGCCCTATTGTAAATGCCATTGGCTGCTTTAGGGTTGGATATAATTGTCCTACTTTTTTCTCTCAGCAAATACAAGTCTACAAAAGCACTAAATCCTTTTCCTTCTTAACTCCTTGAAAACAGGGAGCAGCTCTCTCAGTTGTATTATATAAATGGCATAGACTACTTTTTCCCTCAACATTTTTCTGCCTCCTTTGTATTTAAGACAATTTCAGCACCAAAGCAAACCATCAAAATACTTTCACAAATTCCGCATTTACTTTTGTGGCTTGGGGAACAATGCTTGAAATATGGTGTTGCCAGATTTCTGAAGAATTATCCTTTTTGTTGTGGTGGGAAGAATATTTTCTTCAATGTGTTAAGGATCTGAACGACTGCAGTGCAAGTTCTTGAAAATGTTTGGAAGACAGGAGGAACTATGCTTGGAGTCTGCTTTTTCTCTCCCTCAAACAGGGTAATCAGTTCAACTGGTACATCCTGAAACGTGGACCTTTCATTTTCAGCAGAACATTTTATCAAATAAGCAGAGCAGTGAGACAATTCAACGTTCTTAACCCTGCAGGTGATGGGGGTATGGCCATTTCTTAGATTTCTCCCACTAGGCTGCGAGTTGGTTTACACAGCAGACACAAACAAGTAGCCAGTCTCCTCTGCAGTTAGAGGTGAAACTGAATTCAATTAAAAATACAATTCACCAGTTCTTATCAAATGCTTGTGTGACAAACAAAGTGATCGTACAACTGGAACAGCATGACAATGTTACATCCTGGCCATAAGATATTATACTCTACCCAAGACAGAAGCATTAGATTTGATAATACTCAGTCATTCAGACCTGCTGCAGATTTACTAATTTCTGAGTGCCTCCATTCACACTAGTACATTGTGGCAATTTACCAAACAGGGTGAATTCCATGATAGCAAGACTATGAGGGTGCTGTGAGGCAAAAATTGCAGGGTGAAAAATTCTTCCCTCTGAAGAGACCCAGAACAAGGCCCATTAAGTCCCATTTTCATGGCTTAACGTGGCACCGCCTCTTTGTGCTTGCCCTCTGCAAAGAGGTGAATTGCACCCCAGGAGCAGTCCATGAAAAGCACTTTGCCAGAGACCCATTGTTCAGACTGGCTATTTGCTTCTGTCCCCTGATAAAGCTCTCAGCATAATGGATGAAAGGTTAAGATGGTTTTTTCCTTTTAAAAACACACACACACTCTCAGCAGACAACTTGCACACCAACTTTCTAAAAAAAAAGAAGAAACTGTTTTCCAAACAAAATCCCTTCCATCATTTAATCTCTTCCTCCTTCAATGAAACACATTCCATCTAAGATGCTTGTCGGGACTTTGCTGTAAACAGCCACTCTGGATTTCCGTATGAGTGGACACACAAAATGTTCCATTCAAAACAGAATTTCATTGATACAGACTGCATTGTGTCTTTTGCATTCAACCACCTAGATCTGTTTTCCATACACAGAACCATCTTGGATAATTGAAAAAAAAAATGAATAAAGTATGAATAGCTGTGAACAGCAAAGGTAGAAGTGAAATAACTAGGCTTTAAAGAAGTAATCTATCTACAGAGAGTTACAGTTTGGGTGTTTTGTTTTTTTCTCTTCCCCGTTTTTGGTTAAATGAACATTCTCTTACCATTTGTCTGGTTTGTCCGTGGTTAGGCAGACCTAACAAACAGGAAAGAGAATAGAGCTCGTAAGACAGCAGTGATTTTCCAAGACAGAAAAAAAAAATACAAAAAAAAAAATTAAAACAAACACAGCTATGTTTGCATTTGGGTTGGTTTTCTGATGTAGCAGTTTTCTACCACCCTAATCTCTCCCCCTCCTTGAGGGATAACTGAGAAAATAGCCTCCTTAGCAACACAATCTAAAACACAAGGCCAAAAAGTTAAAATATGCTCCTCATTTTATTCTCCATTCACTCCTACCTTACTGGACAATACACAGGAAACCACCATTACAATCAAAATCAAATCCCTGCTTTCAGATATAGAAACTACTTCTCAATTACTTGGGAAAATCCCCAGTTTTCAGATTTTATGATGGACTTAAAGGGAAGGAGGGTATTGCACATCAAGGGAGCAAAGAGTAAAAACTATCAACATCCAGGAAAATCCAGGGAACTATTCCTCTTGGATTTTATCTTCTGGATGTACAATCAGATCATATCTACTTAACTATTCAATCCATAAAGATCTGCCACAAGTAAAGACTTCCAGTATCTTAGTTCTGACAGTCACAGAGCTCAGCAAACCTCTCCATCACACAAGGTGGTACTCCAGTAATAGTACTGGAAAGCATCGGGCACAGTCATCTGATATAGTAAGTGGTAGTCTAGTAACATTACTAGAGAGGTCCATGTTTTAGGTGCAGCGCAAGTGTGTAAACTAAAGCACAGCTCGAAATGAGGAATATTACTGGACATGCACAGGTTGTTTCAGTATGTCAGAGAAATGAAGTGCTGGTATAACGCTGCGGCAAAGGTCTGGCAGGGAATGGCTTAGATAACCTAATAAGGGTTTCCATTGCCACCCTTTTACTATTTTATGCTCAGCGAGGTAATATTGAAAATCATCCGACGTCAGTTAATTTGCACTGGCGTGCATATTCCCAAAACTTCAATTACATTTCCTCAATTGCAATGCACATGAGTGTCTCTGGGCCCCTTTCATAGCCCAGGAAGGAATTGTTCCAGACAAAGAGAATATGTATTTTAACAGGCAAATACCAGTGTGTCTTCACTGGCTGCAAAATGGGTTTCCATTATCACCCTGCTTTCACACGCACAACTTTCCTAAATATTATCCTTTTGGCCTGAACTTTTCCTTGTTTGGTCTTTGACTTTTATTTAAAAAAAAATGTTTGAGCAAAATCCCTGCTGCTTATGTGAGAATTCAGCACCAATTCATGCAGACACACAGCTCCTGCTTTAAAAGAGTCTAACCATAAACCTCAGACAGATGGCCTACATCAAAACTGGCTACGTCTGAAGATTCCTTTGTATAACAAACGCTAAAATACTCAGTAAGTACACCAGTAAAACATGTAGGCTATACAACACGGCCAAGTTAATGTTTCAGGGGAAAAAATACAACTGTTGGACTTTCCTGTTTGAGCACTTTGGTGGTTTCAACTGTAATATTGCACTAAAATAAGTAGTTTGCCTCAAATACAGTAACAGTGCACCTGTCTGCAAAAGGGCAGATATAAGTAGCTACCAGCATATGAAAATGAACACACACATTCACACATGGCTTCATTTTCTGGTACTTCAGTGTTCAAACATCCACACAGAGCTGAAGATCATCTAATGAAGATTACCTGCAGTATTGCTGTAGCTGTGTTAGGGTCCCATGATATTAGAGAGATAAGGTAGGTGACCCTGGACCCGAGAAAGGGCTCTGTGTTGCTCAAAAACTTGTACCGTCAACCAATAGAAGTTGGTCTAATATAATATATTGCCTCATCCACCTTGTCTCCCTAATGACAGAGATGTCAGTCAATGACACATCCAGGATCAGGAAGAAGCCCAGTTGGTGAAGGGAATGTAAAGGACTCCAGAAAATGGATTCACACCTTTAGGGAAATAGCAGCAGCCACATTCAAAAGGCAGTAGCAGGAATGGCCATTTGAAATAGACAAGGAGCTCGACACAGCTGTTGGGTGGAGCATGCTCATTAGGTTGAAACATGGACTGGAAGTCAGGAGAGCTGAGTTCTAGTCACTGCTTGGCAATTTGATCCGTCATGTAACTGTGGGCAAGTCACTTCAGCACCCCATGTGTCAACGCCCCTTGCTATAAAACTAGGATAATACTGTCCTTGCTCACAGAGGTATTGAGAGCTTAAACCAACTGATGTTTGTGAAAAAAATTTGAGCTCTGTGGATGGAAGGCACAGGGCTCAATATGCTTGATCCCAAGGAAAACAGGGGCCACAGGAGCAACTTGTGTGAAAGGATTTCCATTCAGAGAGAAGCAATTGCTACTGGGGCCATGGTAGTAGTAGCAGCAGCAAGACCACTCTCAGTTCCAAAATCCAGATTAAGGCCCATCCTCCATGGTGAGGGGAAAGTTAGCACATGTTGAGAGTGATGAAAGCAAGACAGAGATTACTACTGGTTCCAAGAGCTTGTGCCTCAAGGCCCTAGACAACAGCAGCCAAAACCAAACCAACCCACAAAATTCTGTTAAACATCTGGACCCAACCTTAATAGTAAACTGCTCCTTGCAGGCAAAAGGAACCCACAGTTGTAGTTCATTATTTTTCTGAACCAGGACTCCACAACAAAATAGATACATTTTTCAAAGCAATTTTTTAGTCTTGCTATTACATGATGTGTGATATTGCTATGTGTGTAGGTAATATACTAATCCTTCACTATCTGAGATTGTTCTCTTTCAACAAATTTATACATCTGGAATGTACAAGACAAGAAAGAATACAAGAAAAGCCATTTAAAAAACTAAGCATGTTATGAGAGAAAATTACAACAGAAATAATGGCTGCCCATTTAAAATACATCATTTACCAACAGTTATCACATGGTAGTAAGAGAGAGACAGTGACACAGCTATATCATATTCCAGATACACTCTCAGAGCTGCTGCCAGGCCAAAGGAAAATACTTTGTACTGGAAGTGACCGATTCCTAGCTTGAACAGGACATACTTTTGGTGATTTCTCATTAGCAGGAGATAGAAGTACACATCTTGAATGTCATGAACCAGACCTGAGAGTTTAGGGAAGGAATGATAATTTCCTTGGAGATGCCATGATCTTTCCTAACCTGCTGTTCAACTTTTCAGGGACTGAGAATGGAATACAGACATCCTTCTCCCTCAGCACACACAGACACACTCTTAGGTCTAAGTACATATTAGGAATAAAACTCCAGGGGGTTATGGCACCCTTTCTACAGCTCTCTATATTTAAAAGAATTTTTCTCTTAGCAGTGTCTCATTACAGGGATCCCTGAAAAGGGACAGGGAAGGGAGTCTGGGATATCCCTTTTTGATGATCTGTGAAGTGTAACAGAGTAGGGGGGGTGAGGGGAGATGTACTCCACCCTCGTGAGTCCTGCGCTCTTCCGGCCCGGCCGGTGGTGCAGCTGGGGGGTAGGGAGGAGACGGCGGGGGGGGGGAGGGCTCTGCCCCTTAGTTATGCTACCTTCCCTTGGGTCGGTCTCAAGCTTCTGCAGATTGCAGACTGCCAACTCCAAACTGCCAACTCCAAGCCGCAGGCTTCCAAACTGCAAGCTCCGAATTGCAAGCTCCGAATTGCAAGCTCCAAAACTTCCACCCTCCACACTCCACAGCCTGCCTGCCTGAACTGGAGGCTTTTAAGTGCTGGGGCAATCTCCTTGATAGGCCCCAGGTGGCCTAATTACCTTAAAGCAGCCCCAGCTGGATCGCCCAGGGAATAAGGCTTTGCTGAGCCTGGGGCTAATATACATGCCTTCTAGCACCCTTGCATAGCCATCTGGCCTGGCCCTGTCACAGAAGGTATAGACTGCCATGTCTGAAAATATTGGGTTGACTGTCCCCCAAACGCAGAGAAACTTCAGAAAATACAGCATTTATTTCAAGTTCCTCAGGCATGCTTCCAAGTCACATGCTCCTAAGGGATATCCAATGACAGATCCAAAATGGAGGAAAAAGGCTCCTGATAACCATAAGCTTTCTCCTGACTAACCAGATTTTTCCTCCTTTTGGGGATGAAAGCTACAAGGCAGATGGCTACGGAAACTAAGATGCTTTATGAAATCTCAAAGATTAGGATTTATTTCCAAAGAACAATAAGAAAAAACCCATAGCCCTGGAGAGCATCTACTGCCTTGCAGTTTTCCTAAAGCCTCATACTATGATAAATATGAACAAGAGAGGAACTTCAAAGGTCAAATTAAGTCACCAACCTTTGACTGCACTTCTGCAGGTAACCTAGAGTTCCTTAGCCAAAAATGACACTGGAGCATTACTGAAATGGCTATAGAGCAAGCAACTATATTATAGACAGTGGATGATGCCCTCAAAGCATGTCTTAGCTCTTGAATGGCGGACAAGGCCTCATACCTTTGTTCTCTGGCACAAAACCTATTCTGGAGCAGAGCTTGCTTCACAGGGAGTAGTCACGGTGGGTTATGATGGTCTTATGATCGGTCATTCTTAGCATGTCAGAGCTGCAGAGGAACATACTTCCTCCCGAGGTGATCCAGGAGGGGCAATGTAACCAACAGCAGGAGTCAATTAATTTCTATTTCACTGCAGCTAAACTCCATTTCTATTTAATTACTCCAATCAGATAAAGGCAAGTTTAAAACCTAGATTAGATCTCCAAATTGAAAAACACAAAACCATCGCTCCTTATGCGCCAATCCCACCCCTCCTGTTTTTAAATGACTAACAGATATCTGACCTGAGGGAGTTCACGACTCCAGGGAACACTGAAATCGGCATCTCCTGCAGGAGCTGTCGGGCTGGGGCCAAGGAGCGGTTGGCACTCACCACGGCATCGCATAAGAGAGGGGTCTCTACCTTCTGGCACACTACCGAGGAAGCCTGCTAGAGTGGCTGATTTCCTGGGAAAATCTGCAGTCACGGATGTGTATGCTCTAATTGACACGGAGTCCGGAGTCCTTGCCATGCCACTGTGGTGGCATCACAATGTCCCCAACTTGCCTACTCCTGTTTCAGAAGCACAACTTCCTTCCTCAGTACCGCCACAAAATGCACCTCGGTTGCTGCCAGAGGTGGGAGAGCCAGACCCTCCCACCTCAGTCTCTGGGAAGCATTCATTCACAGCTGGGTGCCCGGCAAAGGGGGGACCTTCCAGCAAAGGCCAAAGTCAGAACAGAAAGCGGGTAACTCCCCGTCTGCCAGTCAGCTGTTTATGTAACTAGCAACTCTGAGCCTTGCTACACCTCTCCTAACCCTCATTTTAGAGGCACTTGACCTCAGCACCCCATAACCTTCACATGAATTCCTTTCCTCTACCAGCAGCTCTCTTATAACTCCTCACAACCAACCGCTGAAGCACCGACTGAGTCGCAAGGGAACCCACAGGTCAGCAGCCAATCATTTAGGGCAAGACTTGGGATGGCCTGATTTATAGCGCATAAAACACTTAACTTCCTCCCTGACATGGTAGCATGGCCACCCCCACAAGGCACAAAAGTTTGCTCCCCCAAAATGCACATCCACCTTCCAAAGGCCCAAGCACCTCTTTGGTCAATCCGCACGGCAAGGAGTTCATCTTCGAATGTTTTATTTCCCTCTGCTAAAGAGAGCTATCATGCAATACATGCAGTGTGAAAAGTCATTCCAAAATGTAGCTCTGATTCGCTGTACATTGCAGTTTGAGACATTCTCAAGACTAGTACATTTAAAATCTAGACTACCTTTTAAAATACGTAGATTTATTTTCAAACTCCATGTGATGTTTTACACCTATTTTCTCCCTCTCCTCACAACCAAAAAATGAGAAAAAAGTATTTTCGGGGATCCTGCTCTGTGCAACAACAAAACACATCAGCGGCCCTGCATTCATGAGCGAACCACAACAAACCTGTGTGTGCACACGGCAGAGTAAATATTTTATGATAAGGAAACAGACTTCATTTTCAAGTTGCTAAGGGAGCTTCAAGCTTAACTTTAAATAGTGACAGAACGTGTGCGCGTGCACGCACATGCATACCCACACCATTTTCATAAATAAATAAATAGACTACTGTAACTGCTGAGAAACTAGCGCTATTGTACATTGTTGGAGTGGTGTGCGGATTGTCAGATGAACATCACCTTAAAACAGTGGGTGAACTTGTAGGAGTGTACGTACAGAAGTGTCATTAGCAGAATAGGGTTAAACTATACTGAATACCAGCTAGACTAGACTAACATTTTCTTATAAAAGGCTGTTGTGCATACAACAATGTTAAAATTATAAGTTACTTACCTAAATAAGTTCCTACCAAGATTGGCAAAGGAGAAGGGAAAAAAAGATTTAAAGTTAAAGAAGGAATTATATGTGGTTCAGAATACAGCAGCCAAACACCATGAAATAAAATCAGAAAAACAGAGTAGCTGTTTTGATTGTAATGGAGAGCAAAAGTGACTGAGTTTCTATAATGTTTAATCTTGCCTCATTTAGCATAATAGCAAATAGAAATTAATTTTCTCCAAATATGTGATCAAGCAAAGGCCAGATATTGGATTCTCTAGGCATAAAAAAAAATCGCTCTTTGCCCACGTCCCTCCACTATGGCTTGCATATTATTTATGTATTTATTGGCCTTGGACAGTTGATCCTGAAATGCTCAGTTCTACAGCTGTTTACACTGAATCAGTTTGCTACCGACATACTACATGGTCATGTTCAAACACCGTCTCTCACACAGGGTAGCACCTTGCTCCACAAGTTGTCCCATTGACTCTGAGGGTGCTCTTTGTGAAGTAAGGTCCTATTCCACATGAGAAAGGCCACTGGTGATTAGACGAGGTTGGTCCAGAATGGGTCAGTAGTAGTCAGCGTGATCCCTGAAACAGCATTTCTATACCCTGTCCGCTGTGAGGTGCTGGGGGAAGAGAGAAGTTCATTCTGAAGTCTTGGTTCTCTGGTCGCTGTCAAATCTGAATGATAGAAACTGTAAACTGCTGAGTTACTTGCTACGGTCCAAGCTGGGACAAACCAGTGGAACCTCACATATCAGATATGAATCCTAGCTACCAGTGATCATCTTCAAGGCCATTCACAACTCTGCCCCCTCCCTACTTATTAACTCAGCTCTTGTCTCACCACCACCCTGCCCTGAACTTCATTAGCGATGCCAGCTCGTCTGCTCTTCAAACAAAGCTATAGGGTGACCTGATGTCTTATATGTCTTACCTCCCCACCCCAAAAAAGAGGCTCAATTTTTCACACTTGCTATCCGGTCACTCTAAACAAACCTCTCCGTCCCTTCCACCAAACTGTCCCTTCATGCATAGAGTGACCTCCCTGAACAGATCCATGAGATTTGAAGGAGAAGGTGGCAGTCTCTTCTCCAGATCTACTTTTACCACACTACCAGTAAACATCCAGTCAACATATGACGGCTAGGCTGAGGGCAGGTATATCCATGGCCCCATATCTTTTTAGATGAAGCTCTCCAGGACACGGCCCATGCTTAACTTTGTGCAGAGTCTAGTAGAACAAATCTTCATTCTGATCAGGGCCTCTATGCACTGTACTGTAATATAAATATCATACCTTGAAGAGATGCAGTTCAACTTGCTTCTAACAAAGTGGCTTATCTCCTAAGTGCGTATGTGCAGAGAAGAGAAGTGCCTTCTAAAGGCTAGACTGTGCTTTTATCACAGGCCCACCATCCCAGCATGGGAGGCTCTCTGAGCAATGCTGCCTGGATCACCCCACCAATGATTCACTACATCCCTTTAAAGGGGAGAGAATATTTGCCCTCATGAAGCCAGCCAGCTCCACTAATCCACGTGCAAGCAAGTAAAGCCATGGCTGCATCCATTCACCACTCAGTAGCCCCTTCGGGGGGAAGGATCCAGGATGTAGTCCCTGCGCACCCATTAGCACTCAAGCTGCTAATGTGGCTGAGCCTTTCCTTTCTCCTATGCCCCCGCATGGCTATATAAGGGCAGGGCACAATTTAGCTCTCAGGGAGTAAGAGTTTTCCACCTTTCATGGAAGTTCTGCTTCGGACTCATTCAAAAACCTGATCTTCAGCGTAGTCACCAACTCTATTCCTCATACTAATTGGGAATAATTAAGGATTTTAACTAGCTATAGTTCCACTTGCTCAGTCTGGTTAGCATATGTATAGACATCTAAATAGGTCGCCGTTCTCGGTTCAGGACTGCGTTACAGTAAGAGAACTCCAGTGGAATCCAGTGTCAGAACTCGTGTGTCCTGCTGCTATTTGAATAGCAAAACTTGCGGTGTCATTTCTTCCCAAGGCTGGGGAAATTTGCCCTGAAACATTGTTCTGCTCTCTTCAGTGTTTACTTTATTTCCACTTGGCCATGGAGAACATGCACTTTTCTGAGAATGAAAATCCTTCCTTCTGCTTCCCCTTGCACAGACTCAGCCTTGCTCTGCAAATGCAGCTCACTGATCACCACCGAGTAGAACATTGCGTGGGGGGAGGGAAACCCAGCATGCTGACTCCTTTATGTTTTGAATCTGCCTGACCTTCATTTCAAGCTGTGCTCTGTGCAGCTGAACAGTCTTTTTACCAAGCCCTTATTACATCTAAATGATCATGTAAGCTTTTCATGGTATTCAATATTCTCCTGAGGCCAACTGAGCCCCTCCCTGGACTAATTTCCCATCCTCATTAAATCTCACCTTTCAGGCTTCCCACAGTATTGCATATTTGTAGGGTTTCCAAGATCTTTAGTTTAGCTACAGAATTACACAGCTGCATAATCACTGCCCAAGGCTGCTTGTTACTAGCAATCAGTGATCCACGTCCAGATTCAGGACCTCCCACCCCCCATGTCCACACAGTAGGCCAAGCTTCTCACTTTCAAAAAGAATAAAAGAATAGGGAGTGCTCCTCCTTTATCTTTTGGAGGCCTCTCCATGGGAGAGGATTTATTCCATTTCTCCTCTGAGTATCTGAATGCCTTTTCCCCATTTCTTCTGTTTTTCTTAACAGCTGCTAAACCTCTTGTGAGCTCAGACGTCAAGGAAAGAAATCTTCATTCAGTCCCCCATCAACCCTTTGCAGGCACTCATTTTGTTTGCCAGCAATTTTATTCACCATAGGGGACACTGCAGAGATTTTAGGGTTAGTGGCCTTAAGCCACTGCTATAGGGATCTCTGAATCAGAGTCAGATATTTTCAGTAATTAATTCTTGGCATATAACTATGCCTCCAAGGCATGCCATTTCCTCCTTTTGTTCAGCGTCTGAATCTTTTTCTACTTCTCTATGGGGTTTGACACTACTAACAGCTTCAACTAAAGGTTCTCTCACAGAGGCATGCCATCGTGTATCACCACTGTTGGGGCCCTCATGGTCAACATCTGTAAAGCCCTCTGCAGATGCAAAAATTTGGATCTGCATACACTGCGATAATTAACTTGTATCCAACCCACAACCTGGACTCCACCTTTTATATGCATCCATATCCACATCAGCTCCCTATCTAGCTGTTAGAGCTCTGCACGGATACAAAAGTATCCGATCTGCAAAAATGGGAAATGACAACCACATCTGTAGTTGCGGATAACCATGAATAGAAAGCAGATATCTGTGGATTTGCAGGTCTCAACATTTGCACTAAGGTATCTGCTGACTTTGGAGGACCACTCCATCCAGGCTCCTTTTCTGGAGCAAGAAGTCTGAGTGCCTACGAGGGGTCAGATTTATTTAAATCATCTCTGGAGGGACAAACAGATACTTTTGGTAGCTCATCTTGAATTATAGTGATTTTGGTAGCACAATAGTAACACAGACTGCCCTTCTAAACGTCTCTTTGATCTAGATAAGTCCATGGCCACAACCATGCTTCTATAAGATCTATGTAGCACAAACGCCAACCCAAAAGGCAATACATGGAATACATAATTTTAGGTATTTATTTTTGTAAGGCCAGAAGGGACCATTAAGATCATCTAGTCTGACCACTTGCATAACACAGGTCATAGGACTTCCCTGAATTAATTCCTGCCTCAAGTCCCACAGCTAAGCTTGAACTAGGGCAGTAGTTCTCAACCTATTTACCATTGTGGGCCACATCCAATACTACCTGTATGGCCCTGAGGATATTACATGGGCCTCAGCTGTGTGCTGATTAGGCCACAAGCGGGCCATGGGTTGAGAACCACTGAACTGGGGCATATCCATTAGAAAGGCATTGAATCTTGATTTAAAGATTTCTTGTGATGGAGAGTCTGCACAACCCAAGGTAAGTTGTTTCCATGGCTAATTACCATCACTGTGAAAAATGTATGCCTCATTTCTAGTCTGATTTGTCTAGCTTCAACTTCCAGCCAGTGGATCTTGTTATACCTTTGTCGGACAGATTAAACACCCTTCTATTATCAAATTTCTGTTCCCTGCATAGATACTTATAGATTGATCAAGTTCCCCTCTCCCCCACCTTCTCAGGTTTTCACTTTAAGAGATGTTTTCCAATTTTTTAATTATCATCATGACTTTTTCTGAATTCTCTCTGATTTTTCAACATTTTTCTTGAACTGTGGACACCAGAAATGGAAACGGTATATGAATACTAGTCACACTAATGCCAAATACAGACAAAATTAACTTCTCTACTCCTACTCGATATTCCCCTTTGCCTCTCACAGGGTCACATTACCACTTTTGGCTACACTATTGCACTGGGAGCTCACATTCAGTTGATTATCCTAGGAAACAGTGACAAACACTGTAGGGGGTCATGGTAGATAGAGACCCCAGCTTCGGAACTGTTAGTATTGTTTCGTTATTAGAAATCTGAGACGTAGACATTTGCAAAGTCAAAAAGTCTGTTGTCTTCTTTCTGTAAGGAAGGTAGGATTTTTTCCTAGAAATGTAAGGTCTCAGACCTTAAAGCCTCCACCTTTGTGGGTATCAGAAACAGAGCTCTGTACTTTTCACAAGGATTGGATGGCTCTCTGACAGGAAGAGCTGAATTTCCTGTGGTGTCTTGCCCTGATACAGCCTATCACAAATGCATCATCAAGGGGGGCAATTTAAAGGAATTTATTCAGAGCAATTTCCATGTAGACCTATTGGATAATGATCAGGACACAAGTCTAAGGTACCCTAACAGCTTCTGGCTAAGGGCCTTCATCTTTTTAAGCAAGGAGTTTTACTTGTAGTAGCTATTGGCAGGTTATTTACTCCAGAACATTGAAAAAGCTACGAAAACTGAAAGACAGATGACAAGTTTATAAATACTCCAGTGAACCTGGGGCATCTCAGACACCGAGCGCTTGAAAATGCTAGAAACCGTGGAATCTGCAGTGTGGTTCTAGGCCGCAGACTGAAAAACAGGGAGTTGGGAAGGTGTCCTATGCTCAGAAGTTACCTCAAGTAGGATGAGAGGGAGTACAAAATAGGTTTCCCAGAAACCACTAATGGAAAGAAAACCACTAAGCTTCTCCCACATGCCTAGAGTATCGAAAATAGTGGTGGGACAGGCTAGCCAGGGCCTGTGGGTGAGGAGAGGGAGTGTTGTGTGGGGAAGGAGAGTGAGCTGTATTGTAGTGCTTCTAGAAGGATTTCTATAATTTGAGTGCCAACTCAAAGAAGCTTAAGCAAATGAAACCATAATCTAAACTTTATAAAGTTTGGCTCTAACTAAACAAGACAGATGCTGGCTGGATTGATAGACTGCAAAGGGGCATAGAAAAACTTCATTCCGCCCACACCATTTACAGATTTTTAGATGAAATTTCAGTACTGGTGGTTGAATCGCTAATTCTTAAATGTCTAGAGTTAAATTCTTTCCTCAGGTCTGAAGGCACAGCTGAGATAAAAGTAAAAGAAAATCAGCTTAATTCAACTGCAAATAAAACCAATGTTAAGTTTGCTGATGTGGAAATCATATTTCTACCACCAATCATATTAGTCAATGTAGACCTAAGTCTTCAATAAATGTATTGAAAAGGTTTTGGTCCTGAAACATCCTGAGTGCTATTGCCACCTCAAGCTTATAAATTGAGATTAATGTAGATTTATACGAAGGGATAAAGCTACTTCACGTAACCTTTGCCATGTAGTTGGACTCACATATTTTGTTTCCATGAGCATTCTTGTCCACATTACTCACAATATAAAAATAGAGAGAGAAATGAGCACATCATTTATAATAAGACCCGCAATCCATCATATCACAAGGAATGGACACCATTCTAAGCAGTTTTTCCTCAAGGACAGGTTAACTGATGTAGAAGCAGCAGATGGCATTTAGGATGTTCCATTCCCGTATTAACAATTATGGCACCACACATCCTATGTTTCTGAACACTGACTGCCCACATAAAAGGCTGGTGAAATTTCAGGCCAAAATCTTCTTATACGGGTGCCTAGAATAAGGCATTTAAATCCATATTTTAGGCACCTAAACCTGTGGCCTGACTGCCAGAGGTGCTGGACAGCCTGCATTCCAAGTGAAGTAAAAGGGATCTGAAAATCAAGTCACGTATGTGCCTATGATGATGATTTTAAGTGCCTAACTTTAGGCACCCAAATCCTGAAAATCCTGACCTCAATCCTCACAAGATATCCTCTTTCATCCTGACTGTATTCAAGGGCTACCTGGGGCACACCTGTCCAGCTGACAGTCTAAAGCAGTCAGGTGAGAAATTATCGCCCGTGAACCTGGAAGCATAGTTCCATTTCCAAAGGGCTTAGCACAGAATCTCAGCAAAGGCCCCCTGGGGCTGGAAGTCCATGGTCAGATTCATAGACTCCAAGGCCAGAAGGGACCGCTGTGATCAAATAGTCTGACCTCCTGCATGACACAGGCCAGAGAACTTCCCCACATAAATTCGTAGAGCAAATCTTTTAGAAAAACAACCCATATGGATTTAAAAATTGTCAGTGATGGAGAATCCACCATGACCCTTGGCAAGTTGTTCCAGTGATTAATTTCTCTCACTCTTATGTCTTTGAGCACATGACTTACGAGGAGAGGTTGAGGGAACTGGGCTTGTTTAGTCTGCAGAAGAGAAGAGTGAGGGGGGATTTGATAGCAGCCTTCAGCTATCTGAAGAGGGGTTCGAGGGAGAATGGAGCTAGGCTGTTCTCAGTGGTGGCAGATGACAGAACAAGGAGCAATGGTTTCAAATTGCAGTGGGGGTGATCAAGGTTGAATACTAGGAAAAAAACTTTTTCCTTAGGAGGGTGGTGAAGCACTAGAATGGGTTACCTAGGGAAGTGGTGGAATCTCCATCCTTAAAGGTCCTTTAAGGCCCAGCTTGACAAAGCCCTGGCCGGGAGGATTTAATCAGGGTTGGTCTAGACTAGTTGTACTTTCTGAGGTCCCTTCCAACCCTGATCTTCTATGGTTCTCTGATTCTATGCGGAAAGTCAGCAAGCTGCTCAGCAGGCTTGAGCTCCCCTGGACATCCCTTAGCTCTGGTATGGAGGGTGAGGAGGCCCAGGAGGCAGTGGAGACAGACTAAAGGGGTGAATGGGGGGTCTTTATTATTTTCTTTAAATTCATCCTCAAAAAGAATATTAAAAATGACACTGAGGACTACTTTAGTGCACAGTTCAGGTTTAAATTTACAAAACAATCGGAAGATAGAAGATCCTTTTATTTCATGTATATATTTTCAAGTACTAACTAGGCTGCTAATATAATCTTAATATTCAAGGGATGTGCAATATGACTGAGTAAACATTTATTGTACAGACCTTCACTTTTGCATTGCCTGATTTGTGTTGAACACAACCTGAACCTGCATTAATAGACTGTTCTACTCCACTCACTACAGCAGATGCCAGGAACTTACTGAACGTAGCTTTCCAAGTGATTTCAAAACAAAAGTTTCAATGGTTGGTTTTCCACCAAAGGAGATTCTCCCCCTCTCTCCATCCCCCATTAAAGATTGAGAAAATTCTTTTCCACCTGCTATGACTGTGGGAGGGAAGAGGGGATTAGAATCTTCCCATGCTTTTTAAAAACAGCTTCAGTAAAAAATGGAAACATGAAACTTGAGACTTGGCACATCCAGTCTTTAGAATAGCAGTGTCTTTGCTTACCAGAAAAAAAATAGGCTTTATTTAACATACCTCAAGATCCTTTGAAAATTATGTTCTAAACATGCGCAGTAGAACGTTATGTCAGCATACCTGGGTTCTATTCCCAGCTCTTACATTCATTCAGTGTAGGCTAATCACTCATCAGTTTGGCTCAGTTTCTCCATTTGCAGAACTGGGACAAGAGGAAGTTACTTATCTTATTGTAACTGAAGGTTCTTTGAGATCTATGGTCCCTATCAGTATTCCACTTTGGATTTGCATGTGCTCCACACCCACACCCAGTCAGAGAATTCTTGCAAGCAGTATCTATTGGTCCATCCTTGCTCTTCTTAGGTTTACAACCAAAGGCATAAATAGCAGAGTGGACTGACTTTCTCCAGTTCCTTCTCTATCATGAATCCAGTAAGGATCCAAGCCAGAGGGAAAGGAGTGTGGGTTGCGGAATACAAATATGGATCATACATCTCAAAGAGCTTCCAGTTGGTATACGGTAAGTAACTTTCTCTTCTTCTTCTTCAAGTGCTGGTCCCTATGTGTATTCCAATGTGGATGACTGACATGCGGTACTTAAGTAGGAGGTGGCTGCAAGGATGCAGACTGTAGAGCCATTTGGAGAATTGCTGTCCCAAAGAATGCATCAGCAGAGAAGCTCTGTACTGGACCATCATGTCTTTCCAAAGTGTGGCTCGAACTCCATGTAGGTGCCCTACAAATGTCAAAAATGGGTACTTCCTGAAGTGATACCACTGAAGTTGTTTGCACTCTTGCAGAATGAGCTCTCCCCACATGAGGGGGGGGAAGATGCAACGACAGGTAACAGAGCAGGATGCAGCTTGAGATCCTTTTAGAGCGTCTCTGGGATAGCTTGACCTTGGACTAGTTTTGAAATAGTGAGAGCCAATCTATGTGATTTTGTCTTTTGCAGGGAGAAAGTGAGAGTGCATTTTACATCGAGGGAGTGAAGTCTCTTCTCCTCCTAAGATGCATGCAGTTTCGAAAAGACGTAGGTAGGTGGATTGACTGATTTATGTGAAACTCCAAACTACTTTGGGGGTGAATTTCAGAGATAAATGTAATGAGACTTTGTCCTTTCAGAATACAGTGTATGGCAAATCTGTTGTCAGGGCTCCCAACTTACCTACCGTTTTGGCTGCGGTGATGGCCAAAAGGAATGCAACTATCACAAATGGTAATAAGCTAATGGTTCAAAGGGAGGTTTAGTGAGCGGGAAAAGTACAAGATTGAAGACCCCATGCTTTCCCTACCTGTGGGAAGGATCTGCTTAGGCCCTTTAAGAATCCATCAGTCAATGGAATATTGAATAACCATCCTGTGTGGATGGCACACACTGACTGCTGCCAGGTGGACTCATAGAATTGACAAAAGGATAATATCCCCCTTATTTCGGATTACCTGCTGACTCAGGAGATGTGTGTTTCTGCAATGTTCAGATGGGAAACTAAATATAATTTCCAAGTGGACTCTTTTCTGCTGTTCAGGATGGTTTGTGATGTTTCAGAGAAGGAATGTTCTAGTGTTGATGTCAATCTGAAAACCAAGTTATGACATGGAGTGCTTTGGAATCGGAATGCTTGACCCTGCGCCCCTCTCAGGGGTCAAAAGACTGGATGCTGATCAGAAGGCGAGATGACATTAGAAAGAACATAAGAACTGCCATACTGGGCCAGACCAATCGTCCATCTACCCCAGTGTCCTGTCTTCCCACAGTGGCCAGTGCCCAGTACTGCAGAAGGAATGAAGTGATAGATCCCATTGCCCATGCCCAACTTCTGGCAAACAGCAATCCCTGCCCATCTGGCTAATAGCCATTGATGGACCTATCCTCCAGGAACTTATCCAGTTTTTTTGTAAATCCCATTATAGTCTTGGCTTTCACAACATCCTCTGGCAAGGAGTTCCACAGGTTCACTATGCGTTGTGTGAAGAAATACTTCCTTCTGTTCATTTTAAACCTGCTTCCTATTAATTTCCTTTGGTGACCCGTAGTTCTTGTGTTATGAGAAGGAATAAATAACACTTCCTTATTTACTTTCTCCACACCAGTCCTGATTTTATAGACCTCTATCAAATCCCTCCCTTAGTCATTTCTTTTCCAAGCTGAAAAGACCCAGTCTTATTAATCTCTCTTCATATGGAAGCTGTTCCATACCCCTAACCATTTTTGTTGTCCTTTTCTGTACCTTTTCCAATTCTGATATAACTTTTTTGAGATGGGGTGACCAGATATGCACACTGTATTCAAGATATTGGTGTACCATGGATTTATAAAGAGGCAATATTATATTTTGTCTTATCTATCCCTTTCCCAATGATTCTCTACATTCTGTTAGCTTTTTTGACTGCTGCTGCACATTGAGTGGATGTTTTCAGAGAACTATCCACACTGATGCCAAGATCTCTTTCTTGAATGTCAACAGCTAATTCAGACCCCATCACTTTATTTTTATAGTTGGGATTATGTTGTCCAATGTGCATTACTTTGCATATATCGACATTGAATTACATCTGCCATTTTGTTGCAGTCACCCAGTTTTGTGAGATCACTTTGTAACTCTTCGCAGTCTGCTTTGGACTTACCTACATTGAGAAGTTTTGTATCATCTGCAATTTTTGCCACCTCACTGTTTACCCCTTTTTCCAGATCATTTATGAACCGAGCTCTGGGGTACACCACTATTTGCCTCTCTCCCTTCTGAAAACTGACAACTTATTCCTACCCTTTGTTTCCTATCTTTTAACCAGCTACTGTTCCAGGACAGGACCTTATCTCTTATCCCATGACTGCTTACTTTGTGTAAGAGCCTTTGGTGAGAGACCATTTCAAAGGCTTTCTGAATGTCTAAGTTCACTATATCCACTGGATCATCCTTATCCACATGCTTATTGACCACCTCAAAGAATTATAGTGGATTGGTGAGGCATGATTCCCCTTTACAAAAACTATGCTGACTCTTCTCCAGAAAACTGTATTCATCTGCGTGGCTGATAATTCTGTTCTTTACTATAGTGTCAACCAATCTGCCTGGTAATGAAGTTTGGTTTACCGGCCCGTAATTACTGGGATTGTCTCTCTTTTATTGTTTGGATTTTATTTTGCAGGGGGGGAGGGGGGAGATGGGAATGATTGTCTTCAGTTTACAGAATGCTAATTACGTGTATCAACCCCCCTCCCCTCCTTCCACTCCCCATCTAAACTCCCTCACAAAACTCCTGTTAGCTGCTCCTGTTCACTAGTGATTTGGGAACCAAAACAGTCTGGGCCAATAGAGGGTGATAAGGATGACCTACACCCTGTCCTGTCAGTCTTCCACAAGACTCAAGGTGGGAGTGGCAAGGGAATAAAGACATGGGTCAGATGTCCTGACCATGGGAAGGAGGAGAGCGTTTTCCCAAAAATTAGACCTACAGCTCCTCTGGAATAGTAGATGGTGCATTTCCTGTTTGTTTGGGAGGAGAACAGATGCCAGGCTTGGGTCTGCCACCAAGTGAATATTCTGTTAACCACAGAAATGTGCAATTACCACTCATGATTGCCACAAAATGCCTATCAAGGGTGTTCACCAATACATTCTGAGTTCCTGGAACGTAAGTTGCTGCCAGGGTTATTTGATTCCTGAAACGTCAACAAACAAGCAAAGGCAAGACCCATCTTGTACAGACGCGGTCACCTTAGGGAACTGGTGTAAGAGGGGTTGTCACATTGCCTGACATTATGAGGACATGGTGGAACTGGATAAGTTGCAGAAAAATCTTTGAAGCTTCTCTGACTGGTCAAAATTCCAGAAGGTTTATGTACATCCTAGTGTCCAAGCACTGTGTGCCATATGGCTGTCCATGTGGGCTCCATCCCCAGCCTGAGAGAGAGACGCCTGTAATGATCATCTTGTCCAGGGAGGATTGTACGAAGGGGACACCCATACATACCTGATGGGGATCCTTTCACTATGTTACTCTGGAAGGAATGGTTATCAAGGCATTCATGCAGACTTTGGTTGGTGGAGCCACACCTGAAGGAAACATAGATAGAGTGTGATGAATGGGGTAACATAAGTGCATGTAGCCATGTGCCCCAACAGGAAAAGACAAGTTCTCACTGGAACTTGAGGTTTGCATATAACCTCGTGTATCTGGTCGTTCATGATGCAGAACCTGTCCTGTGGTAGATAATCTCTCATCATGACGGAATCTAGAAGTGGCAGTCATGAAGTCCATAGTCTGTCAGATTGAGGATAGATTTTTCAAGGTTCAGAGACTTCTAGAGAGAAAAGTAGCTGAAGCACTGAGGTCAACTCACAGGCTTCTTGACATGTCCTGGCAATGAGAAGCCAGTCATCGAGATAAGAGAAGATGGTGAAGCTCTACTGTCTAAAATGAGCTGCTACCACCAGAAAGACCTTGATAAAGACATGAAAGCAGTGGGAATGCTGAATGGGAAGTACTGGAAGTGATCAGGGCCCACCATGAATCTGAGAAAACGCTTGTGGGCAAGGTGAATATTCAAGTGAAATTAAGCATCCTTCATATCGAGAGCTGTAAACCAAATATGCTTTTCCAGGATAGGCTTATCGATGCCACAGCAACTATTGGCAAGCTAAAATTTCATATGAAGTGGTTGAGATTGTGGCGATTCAGGATAGGTCTCCAACTTCCCTTCTTTTTGGGGACTAGGAAGTACATTCCCTGGTGTTGAAGAGGTACCTGATTTATTGCTCCTGGCTAGAGGAGGGATTCCACAGTCTGCCTGAGAATCCCCTCCTGAGAATAGCCCCTGAAGAGCGATGGCAGTTTTGGAGCATAAACTCAATAGCACAGCGAGAATGGACGATAACTAATTCCCACTTGTCTGCTGTTCTAGCACTCCAGTTGTGAAAACAGAGTGCTAAATGACATTGAAAGGATATGTGGGGGGGGGATCAGATAGGGGTGGCTTCATCAATGGTTTGCAGCTCTCAAACTCCCATCAAAAATATGTAGAAACAGGAAGTGCAGGAAAATGAGACTTCTGTATCCTTTGTCTCTCACAAAGAGCGTTGTAAAATCATTGGTGATAAAACTGTCAAGTCCCCTGTCCAGGTTTGCAAGGCTGCTTCTAATACTTTATTTTTGGGCAGATATATATATATATATATATTCCCAAGGAGCAGAAGGCAGTTCTGGAGTCCTTTAAAAAGTACATAAGGACTTATCTGTCTTTTCAGGGAAAATGGGAGCTTCCTGGAAGGGCAAGTCCTCCATAGTGTTTGAGATCTCCCTGGGAAATCCTGAAGTGTGTAGCCACGACTCATAACATATCACGCCAGCTGTTGCCATTAATCTGGAAGATGTGTCTGCTGCATCAACTGTTGACTGGCATGCAGTTGTGGCCCAGCTTACCCTCTTCAGTAAGAGCCTGGACATGAGCTCTGACCTGTTGAGATAGCTTTTCTCCAAAGCCTGTGAATTTGGAACAGTTCAAATAGCCGTACTTAGCCAATGGCACTTGACAGTTCACTGTATGAAACAGAAGGCTTGTGGATGTGAAGACCTTTCTTCCCAACAAGCCTAGGTGTTTAGCTTTCCTGAGTGGATGTTGCTGTCTAGATCTCTCCATGGCAGCCTGTGAGCCATCCCCAGGAGCTGTGCAAATGAATCAGATGTAGACTCCTTGTTTTATTGCATAAGAAAGATCGAGGTAGAGATAAATTTTTCCTTTACTGTTATAATGGTATAGTACTGTTTAGTGTGGCATAAGTGGACTTCATCTTGTTAGTGTCTTGAAATAAACTCTTTCCTGAAACTTGTATTACTGAACCTAAAAATATCTTGATGAATTCTCTGTGAGAGAGATAAAGGAATGTTTGTGCAGGGCATAAAAAGATGCCAATTAAACTGCTCTACCAGAAAGAAAAGTGAAGACATCAACTGCCATTCTGACCCTGAAGGGTGAAGAATACATATCAATCACCCTAAAGTGCAGAAAAACGACCCTAAAGTACAGAAGGATCCACCCTGGGAACTGACAAAGTACAGAAATTAGAGAATAGTCGTGCTCGCAATTAGCTGGTGGTTAACAACCGTACTGAACCTGGAGACAGCATGACACAGCCAGGCCCAGAGACTTACATGAGAGCCAGCAAGTGTAAAAGATGTGGTAAGAACACAGAAACTGAGTTTTGGTCTGCAGTTGTCATCTTGGAGCATCGGATTCACGACCAACAGAATCCCGGCTCTCTCCTCAGGCCCAGCCTAGTTGGCCACTAGGCTGGCTCGAGCAACGCACAAAAGGACTGGTAATTATATGACACCAGCTTGCAGAACTTCTGGATTAGGAATGTGAGAGTGAATGTGACTGCTTTTTGATAGGCTTCCATTTACAATAAATGTGGAGGATGGTTTTGTCCCCCTGAATTAGGTCCTGCTAGTCTTTTCTTTTATAAGTATAACACTCCCAGACAACCAGAGTTCAGAGAAGGGTGGGTAAAGAAAAACTCTGCTCCCTTGGCTGGAATCAAACAGTGTTTCTCTGCCTTTTTGGGGATAGGAGAACATGCAGTTGGTTTATGCCAAACTGTTCTAGCAGGGTCCAGAATAGCTCGTTGACTGGACTGAGTGGTTTGCAGAAAATCCAGGTGTTGGCATTGAGGGTCCTGGATCTCATCTAAGGAGATCTGCAGTTCTTCTGTCACTCTGCACAATAAATCTTGAAATTGTTTATGGTCGTCCAAAAGGGATGGAGATACTGGGGTGACTGCATCAGGAAACGAAGATAACAAGCTTATCAGTAACGGTGGAACCGATTCATAGTCCTCTTCTGTGGGGGAAGGAGGAAGCTCTAACTGCTTCCTCAGAAGGGAATGGTGGAGTCACTTCCTGAGCTCTGTAGATATGGCATACAGGTCCCACGCTCCCCAGTATGGCCAATAACTGGGTCGGGAGAAGGTTATGGGGGTTCCCAAGGCATCAGGTACCAATGCTGCCAAGGTAAATGTCAAGGTGTAGGATCTGAATCTCCTGTTTGGCTAGCAGTTCTTGGAGGATGAGATGATAGCTCCTCTGGTGGTTTGGATTCTACTGAGGAAGCGAAAAGGCATAGCCAGTAGACTAAAGAGGATGTAGGTTTCTGTCCTTGGTAACATCCCCTAGAGCAGTCACAATCTCCTTAGTGAGAGAAGGTTCTAATGATGGGAGAAACTGAGGCTCAGGAAAAGCAAAAATGTCCTCCAGGGTAATAGAAGTCTCTGAGCTCTCTGGAATGCGAGGGGTCCAATCCATTCATACTGATAGGGTCAGGGAAGGGAGGCTCCGTGTGAGAGAGAGAGAGAACACCGATGGTACCAAAAGTGGCTGAAGATCACTGCGGTGGAACCAATGGATCCTGATGCTTTTACTTGGATGGTACCAGCTGAATTGATGTGGCTGTACTGATAAAGCCCTGGCTTTATGGGGTTTAGAGTCATGTTCTGGGATTTAGTACATCCTAAGTCCTTAGAGGTTGAACGAACCTGTGTCAGACATCATCGAAGCAAACTTAAAGCAAGACTTGCTCTTCTGTTTGTTCAAGTGTTCTCTGCCTTCTCGATGAGACCCCAACTGCGGGTGTGGATTCCCTTCCAACAGAGTTGGACCTCATGATGGGAGGCGCACTCTGTGTCGATTCAGGCCAATGTACGGCAGGATCCCTCAGCCCGGGCTCTGACTGTGGCCTCATGGCTTTCTCCATGAGGTGCTTTCTAAGCCAGAGTTCCTGTGCCGCTCGTGTATGGCTACAGAAAGGAGTATAGCGTGCCTCCCTGAAACAGACCAAGCAGCACTGATGGTCATCACTGACAGAGAAGGAATGGGGGCAGGACACAAATTTTTTTAATCCTGGAGCTCTGGGCACAGTCAAATGACCATAATGGGTCACAAGGGGAAGGAGTTTACCCAAGACGGGGAATATACCTAACTAGAAATCTTTGCGAAACACTATTAAAACTAGCTAGCTATATATAACATACACCAAAGGCAATTGCTGAAATATTTACAGATAGAAGAAATCAAACGAGAGCTCCAGTCACTAGAGGTTGGGACCCAGGTCATGAGGCAATAAGAAGAAACTGGAGAGGTAGTCGGTCCACTCCACCCTTTATGCTCTCATTTGGAAAAACTAGGAGGAAAAAGGTGCACAGGAAGATAAATGGATGCTGCTTGCAAGAATCCTCCGACTCCAGATGCGTGGAGCACGTGCATCAATGGAATATGCATAGGGACCAGCACTTGAAGAAGAAGAATTCTTATTAACCTTGTAAAGTACTTTGAGATCTATGAATGAAAAGCACCATGTAAGAGCAGAGTATAATTACAGATGCTAGTTTGCTAAAGATAGATATGCACACCAGCACCGGCTAATCAAACAGCTAGAAGGATTTCTAACATTATGAAGGGTCATGACTACAAGGTAGAGTATACCCTATTATATTTTGATTCTTTTGTGATCTGTATGTTTTTTATACTTAAATTCATATAGAACATTTGAAGACTACATTTCTTAATGTTAAATGGTGAATCAAACACACATTCAAACTATCTTTACATTCCTAAACGTTCAATATCTTTTACAAAACTGCTAGAAAAATACCTGATAATTTGGGGATTTTAGTAGTAGGTTAAATATTTCATTTTGTTACCACTTCCATGCAACAACTATGGTTGTACAATGATTATGCCCACATTTAAAAAAAGGCTGGAAACTAATTAGCAGTGCATAGACTATGGATACAGAGATTATCCAAAGAACATTTAGACACCAACACAAAATTTACACAGAGCATTAGCCGCCACAAAAGCACAGACAAGCAAACTAGAGAAGCCAACAGATGAAACAAAAATCACACTCTCCTAGCATAACCCGAGTGCAGCTCTGAGGTCTTACCCCTGCTAGGCATCAACAGGCGCTTCTTCACGTTGCCTGACCGAGCACAAGTGAAGAGAAAAGAGAAAAAACACTATATCAGCAATCAGAACAGTGGCATTTTTAAAACCTAAATATTAGACACACAGTAAGATACCCATTGCTGCTTGCGGAGTTTGCCTTCAACATAAATGCTAATTGAACCTAAGATACCTGTGAAGATGGTTGCGCTGAAATGCAGTGGCAGTACTGCTTTAATGAAGCACAGTAAATGGATGGGGATGGAGCAGAATGGGAGAGAATCTGGTCTCACTCCAGAAGGAGAAGAACTGTGACAATCTGCTGTGCTCACTTCTGGGAAAGTTGGAAGCTCATTTTTCTCCTCACCCTGTCACAGGCCCACTGACAGCCATTCCAAGCCCCAGGGCAGAACAGTCAATGGCTCCCCTAGAAAGGCAGGGCTGAGGTTTGCTACCATGGGCAGCGAGTGAAGCTTCCCACCACTTCTGCCTGTGGCCCTGCCCTTCTGCCCCAGCCCCACCCTCTCTCACATTTGGCCAGCTCACCATCACATCCCTCCCCCACCTCCAGCCCCCCTCCTCTCTTCCACACACCCTCTTCCCTAGGCAGTGACGAGCAGCAGCCTGGGGGGTCAGGGGAGAAGAGAGAGGGAGGGATGTGGCAGTGAGCAGGGCAGGGGACAGGGTGGAGTGCAGTGTGGGCAGGGCCACGGGTGGAAGAGGCGGGATGGGGAACTAGCCTCCCTGAGTGGAAGCATCACATGCCACCGGGTCCCTGGGCAATTGCTCCTTTTGCCGCCCCGATAGGCGGGCCTGCCCTGTCATAATCACTTCAGTGCCATGTTGCAGATGCACCCCGCTTACGTAAGCCATTCTGCACCTTCCTACTTCTGAATAAGCCCTCTCGCTCTTGAGTGAGGAGCCAGCTTTGGTGGGCTCAGCAGACAGCCAGCTCTTCAGGACAGAACCCTGGACTCCATGCCAGGAGAACTGTACCTCCATCTCCTGCTGCCAGCACATGCTGTCTTTACCCATGCTGCTGACTGGGCTGAAGGGAGGGGTGAGACCCACCGCCAGTGAGAGGAGACTCTCAGTGAGAGGCCAGCCAGGGAAGAAGGGCTGGTTCGAAGTAAGGGAGTGCAGGGCTGACTAAAAGCAAGATTCCCCACTTAGCCTTGCTCCACTTCAGCTAACCACTGGCCTGCCTTCTTCCCTGGAAAAGCAGCCCTGAAGGCTTTCCTCATACCCTGCCAACCCAGAGGTGACATCCACCTGAGAACTGGGCAGTTTCTGAAGGTTTAAAAAAAAAAAAAAAGCAGAAATTCTTAACAGAAGAGGAGAAACCATTTGGGAAATTCTCTGTAGTAATTCCTATGGTAGTAGTAACAACAACAACGTTTGTCGTCTTCCATGATGTCTGCAAGGCTGAGATCAGCCTGACATCAAGATATGGTCTAAGTGGGCAGAGTTCCATTAGTCTAACAGCTCTATAGAAATCCACTACTCAGACCATACACGTCCTTGCCTGTACAAGCAAAATAAAACAAAATCAGCCTTTGCAAGAAGAGAAAAATAAACCATCATGTTTCTTGTTCTGTGTTCAAAACAATTAAGGCCCCTAAAATAAAAACTGCAATCTCCCCTGGTATACGGCTGATGCTGCCCCTTTGGCAATACCCCTACTCCATTACAGCATACTGAAATGGAAATTATTAACAGGAGCACTTTGTTTGAAGACACAAGAAACACCCAACAGATGACAACATACATGTACTAAAAATATTTACCATCCATCCCATTGTGTTGCTCATAGCTTCTTTTTCCCAAGATGGTTGGGGATCCATTGTTTATGACAGGTGTGAACTTGGCAGGAGTCAGACTGTTCAGAGAACTGGACAAACTCTTTACAGGGTCTGGTTTCGGAGGACATGGATGAGACTCTGTTGTAAAACAGCAGTATGTTATTTTTATTAGTAGATACAGAAAGATTATAAATCTAAATACAAAACAGCCCTCTCACACTAACAGAAATCCATATATTCAAAGCTGCTTATGCTGACTTACACCTACTCTGCTGATATGCAAGGGAATCTAAGTTAGTGAAAAGAGGTCTAAACACAAATTGCTGCACATATCACCTTTGAATTTGGCCCTAAGCCTAGCAAAAGATTGCTACTTATTTAAAGCATTATACATATACTGCTCCATTAAGGATGTTTTAACCTGTGCCATAACATTCACTGCCATATAACCCTAAAATAGGGGATAAAAGGCTGTTTTGTCTCCTTTGCCAAAATTGTTTTCCACTAATTCTGGATAATTTTAGGCCACTCTATATTAGAAGCCATCTTAAAGAAGTCATGCAACACCCCAGTCTACCAGGAAGTTACAACATGGCCAATTTCATCAGGATTGTACAAATGCAATTCCAAAACTGGGCAAGCCATTGAAGACTCAAAACAAAACTACCAAGAACATGCACAGAATTTAAATCTAACCTTTTGGCTGAGGCAGAGATCAAGCATAGGCGTGCCAAAGGAAAAGACGCTGAGAAAGTTACAAGCAACTGAAAACAGGGGGTTTAAAATGAGTTGCTCTTTCTCGGCCCAAGCTATGGAGTCACAGCTTTGACTCTGTAACAGCAAGAAGTAGCACAACACTGCTGAAGATAGTGACATCAAAGGAAAATGGCCCCAATGCCCTCCTCTCTGTTTCCTGTCTTAAGAGCCACACTGAAATCTCTGCCACCCCACTGAAGCACTGGCTTTCAGATGAGACCTTAAAAACAAAAGTCCTATTTGGTGTGACAGAGATCCTAAGGTACTCTTCATAAAGAGTAGGTTTTTTTCTTGGGACCCCATAGCAAAATTTCCTCTCCTTTTAGTGGCTGCATTTTGGTTGTGCTCCATGCGTACAGTTTGGGAAGCTCTTTCGGATATTTATTACAGAATGTTTTAATTATTAAGTACGGTATCTAAAACAAAAGCTGGCAAACCCTATTTAATGAATACTCATGCAATACACACACTATATTTTTATAAAGAAAAATACTCAGAGAAACTTCAAAGTTTCCTCTTAAAGTTAAGAGATCATTATTTTAACTGCTAAACTGGGAGCCTTAAAGTAAATCCCAAACCCACTTTCTAGAATTTAGAAGCAGCCTGGCTACTGCTTTAGTGACCAAGGCCAGTCTCTACAGGGAAAATGCCCCTTCCCCATCCGTATCACTCAGCCAGACTAGAGAAGTGGCCAGAGGAGGCTTTTAACATTAGAGCACTGTTCTGGGTGCTTGTTTAAGGCTCCCAAATTCAGAATTTAAACCGACCAGGCAAGTCTGAAGTTTGCTGGAGGACACCAGAAAGAAGCATGACTGTTTTAAAACTGTCCCTGCCTTTGAAACCTGACTGTCCCTCCGGAGCAGTTTGTGGCCTCTAGTCCCTTAAAACTCAATGGTTATTTAACCAAAAAATTGGGTGTCTTAAATTTCAACTTCAATAGAAAGTAAGCTAGCAGCAGCTGCTTGGCCACAAATGCAGCTGAAAGAGCACTAGCTCATGGGACCCTAGAGAAGACGGGGGGCCGAGGAGTTCAGGTTACCTGAAAGAGCAAATATTATGTAATAAGAGAAAAGGAGGAGGTTAAAATGGATTTTAAATATCAGCATCAATTACGAGAGGCTTCTGTAGCCTTTTCTCCTATTATTCTTCTCATCCTTCTAGATTTTTAATAATAGAAGGATGCAATACATTAAGCACCATAACTTTTTTTTAAATACAAAAGAAACCATTAATAAGCTGTACTCTGATGCCAGCATGGGCTGTGGTATGACTTCATAAGGCCTTCATCCTTGTGCCCCACAGCACGCGCAAGGCACGCGCCAATAGTCAGTTAATGCACACAGCATCCTGGCTTACTGCAGTAGTCGTTTGACAGCATTCCCAGATATGGGAGGGATCCTCCTTTAAGGCAAGGCACGATGCACATATGATTATATGAGAATTTGCAGATACCAATATATTGGTAAGAAAGAGCAACAGATCAAATTAAGCACAAATTCACTGAAATACTTGGATAAAAAGTGCTAATGAAATATCAGCCACTTGTTTCAAAGAGCCCAACACACTTTTCACGTTGCAAACGATACACATCTGAAATCATGTCATCCACTCGTAAGGCAGCCTGTACCGGATGTGTAACAGTGCACAGCAATGCTAAACAATTTAGGACAGGAGGAAAAGAATGCTGTACCCAAACGAAACTGCAGAGGGAATTTCTGGACAGGACACACATTCCCCTACTTCTGTAGAAGAAGGATGCAGACTGTGGTTTTGTTCGTCTGCTTTGAAGTGATGATGGAGACCTTCTTTTATGTTCAACCTGAAAGACAGAACCTCCCGCAGCACCATACTTAACGCTGGGGACATGATTCACACTCACTCAGGAGGAAGAGGACGACCTCCTGAACCACCTCTGGCGCCCAGATGATTTTGAGTTCTTGCACCCAAATACTGATCAAACAATGTAGGGATTATTTGGAAGATGTTCTCTGGCCTGTGTCATGCTCGAGATGATCACAATGTCCCTTCTGAACTTGAAATCTAGGAATCACCCACTGACCATAATTCCTGCTCTTCAACCTCTTCTGCTGCAGAATCTTTACTCTCAAAGGCCTAAAAGGCCAAGCAAGCAAACTCCAACTCATTTTCTATTGCACGCTAGTGACATCACAGAATCATAGATGAGGAGGTTTGGAAGGGACCTCTAAGGGTCATCTAGTCCAACCCCCTGCTCAAAGCAGGACCAACCCCAACTAAACCGTCCCGGCAAGGGCTTTGTCAAGCAGAGCCTTAAAAATCTGTAAGGATGGAGATCCCACCACCTCCCTAGGTAGCCTGTTCCAGAGCTTTACCACATCCTTATCAGACATTTGCTACTGTGCAGTGATTGGGGTGCTGGGCAGATGCCCACAGCAGAGCTGCAGACTCCTTCGGTAACTCCTGCAGAGCACTTACTGGCAGCGTTTCATGGAAAAAGCTCTGTATCCTGAGGCCTTTTAGATTTGAGAAGAAGCTGCACAGAGGACCTCATTGTAGGAATTATATTAAGACTACAGGATTGTGGACCAGCCAACTGCATCCAACCGATCGCATTCACGGATTGTAAGCAGAAGGCCTCCCATCCAGGCCTATCACAACACCAGAGGCTGTAGGAAAGGAGGCTGCATCATGACCACTGAAGAGGAGTTTCTCATGTGGGATGGAGGATGGGTTGTAGGCTGCTTAGCCACCAGATCTCTATACATAGTATGATGAGAAGAAAGTTCAAAATGACCCCTGCAGCCTCTCTCCTGTTCCAGAGAAGGAAACAATAGCCTATCAAGTGAACATTTCAGGACCTTATCAAAGGTTTAGTTAAAGATTATTTCTAGAGAGGGGCAAAATTTTGGGAGAGGATCCTATTTTTTCAGATCAGGTTACCCAGCCCCGGTTTCTAGTTCCAAAACAATGAAAATTGCAGTTAGGAAAATTAGCCAGTAGCATGTTTACCTAAATACCGGAGTACTGCTTCTAAAGGCTTTCGAACAACTTGCTTCAACAACAAAGGATTTTCTGATGCTTCTGGTAAGCGTGCTGTGCCTGTAAAGACAATATCAGGGTTGGGGAAAACATTAATTAAAAAGGAATGGAATCTCTGACATGAGCTTAGTAGGACAGACTATCTGTGTTCACTCTTTTTACAAGAGTAGGATAAATTTTATACAAAGAGTGCTTTGTGAGGTATTGTTCTGAAATTCATAATCCACTGAATATTATTGTCTTGATAAAATGTGTGGCAACATTGTAAGTAAAGTTAGAACTGTCTAACGTACAACATTGCTGTACAATTTCAGAGTTAGAAAAGCAGCCCAAACCAGTTCTTCAGAGACACACTGGCTGGGTATTAGCATAATCAGATGGACTATCACTGGGCTAAATGGCCATTCTTCAGCAGGAAGAAGGGTCTGAGCAAGAACTGTCATATTGGCAATGGAACATTTTGGGGGGGGGGGGTGTTTCCTGTAAACAGATTGGCTGTTGCCTAAACCCCAGCTGGTGATAATTTTCAAAGTGGGGAGGAAGGTATAAGAATATGAAACAAAGGCTCCCAACATCACCTTTTCTCTACCCATGGCAGCTATGTTTGAAAGATAAAGGAAGCATCATTGAACTGGGGGGAGGTCCTGGCTGAAGCAATCCAGACCTTTTTGCTTTTAATTTCACTTAGCTTGTTAAAGTGAGGCATTAGTTGGCACTTTACCTTTTTATTTTCTGTGTAACCAGTTCTGACCTTTATGCCTCATTACTTGTAATCACTTAAAATCTATTTTACTGTAGTTAATAACCTTGTTTTATTGTTTTATCTAAACCAGTGTGTTTGGATGAAAGTGTTTGGGAACCTCCACTTCAGATAACAGGATTTGGGCATATCATTTTCCACTGATGAAATGATAGACTTCCTATGAGCTTGCATTGTCCAGGAAGGTGCTTGGCAGTACAAGATGCACATTTCTGGGGCACAAGACTGGGACTAGTTATTTGCCTGTGTCACTCTGCAATACAATTCATAATCAACTTGCCAGAGCATTCATGTAATTGAGATGGAGTGATTTTGCATGCGAGAGTCTGTGTCTGAGCAGGACCAAGAGTGGTTGTTCTCGCAGTAAAGCAACGTAAAAAAGACACCCCAGGCAGGAGAAGTTAGGGGACAAAACTGTTCCGAGTCCAGACTGTACCTTGGGGAATGTCACTCTGGGGAAGAGTCTAAAACAGTTCTTTTCTGGAGAGCCTTTGAGTAAAAAAAGAATGTTTATGGTGTATGTTTTGTGTACACACAGGCAAAGGAATGCGTTGCATACTGGCAAACAAGTGACATTAAAAACAAAAAGCTGATCAATTTCAGACTGTTATTTGACAATCATGTGATGAGTTACTTATTTCATTTTCCAAAATGACCTAACAGCACTAATCTGGGCTTAGCTCCTGTTCCCGGGAAAGATCTAACTCAAGTCTTTCCTAAGAAGAGGAATTCATTTCAAATTCTGGTTTCCTAATTTCTTAGTAAGTGTATGGCAGGCTGGATAAATACTCACATTCTGCTTTGATTGCCGCACTGTTGATGGGCAGGTAGGGATGTCTTGCCGCATGCCAAGGACGTAAGATCTCCCGACACAAGCGTCTGGCAATCCTGGTCAGTTTTGTTGTGTGCAGATAGAAAGCTTGTCGTGTCTTCATGGCAAACTTGGGGCTCCCACTGTTTCGCACTGGCACACCATGAGGACTCTGGGAAGAGGAGAAAAGCACAAGCACTTTTACTGTTTATAACTGATTTTTATTAGAAATGTGCAGAACGCCAGAATCCAGCATCACTAAACACCACATACATAGCCCATTCTGCAACTCATTCCCATCTATAGCCTTCGATTCAAACCCCTTCCTTCCTAACTATTTTAAAGGCTGGGCAGAAGGAGAGGGATGCTCACTCAAAGTAAAATAGTTGTTTCTATGCAGTCTCTGAAAGACTCCAGGGGACAGAGCTAGGAACTTGGAGTTGATACAGGCTGAAGGACGGCACAGAGATAAAAGTGAAGAGAGGGAGGCAGAGATCCGGAGGGATGACTCAACAAATGAAGAATGCAACACAACACTCCAAGCCCTTCTCCCATCGGAACGGCTGATGCTCTTCCCTAGTCACTATTCATTTTTGAAAACTTTGGCCCCATACTTTAATGTGGACCAATTTAAACACTCAGTGTCTTGGAAGGCTGGCTTTGGTCAAAGGTGTACATACTGAACTACACGTGGACAAAGGTGACGTGCCAATTATTTCACAGGTCAGACCTTTACTATGTCATAACAGAAGCCAAGCTTTGACTAATAAATTCTGTTGGATTAGGCTTTAAACGTTTGTGTATTATTTGATGTGGTTGTGTGTGGTAGGAAGAAGAGATACTTTTTCCATTACTCTTAACTGGATGCGAGCGTTCTGTTCCCTGACCAACAATCCTGAGCTGCCTACATTGAATGCACATACCATATTATTGCGGTTTGGTCCTGGTCTCTCGCCATCTAGTCGTGTCGGCATTTTCAAGCCACCATATTTTTTCCAGTATGTCCAACAGGATGCACAGAGGCGACACTGCATGTTAGGGGGACCCCAAGAATACCACTGGTAAGACTGTGTGGCTAGGGACAATAAAGGTGGAAATATATAGATTCTTAAACAGAATTGATTTTCCAAGGTTATAGCCTTTACAAGCATCTTTATCATCTCAAAGGAGAAAGCGTATTTAGCATCACAACATAACAAAACTAGATTGTAAGCCTGTTGTATCAGAAATGAGGCAAATTAAAACTTTACCATCATCATTAAATGTTTTATAATGACCCATGCAGTGTTGTTGCAGCCATGCTGGTCCCAGGATATTCGAGAGACAAGGCAGGTGAGGTAATCTCTTTTACTAGACCAATTTCTATTAAGAGTGACAAGCTTTTGAGCTTACACAGAAGAGCTCTGTATAAATCCAAAAGCTTATCTCTCTCACTACCAGAAGTTGGTCCAATAAACTCTCACCCACCTTCTCTCTGACATTAGCTAAAGTAGTTACAGTTTTTAGTATGTCACTGAAAACAGTAATACGACTCAGTCATCAGGATGAGGACCCTTCCTGCCCATGCCTTTGAGAGATCTTATGCTGTAACTCCAAAACACAACCAGCCCTTTGCATAGGTGATGGTGGGAGGTGCACTGCAACTTTTCTTTTCTATTTTAGAAGTCCTCTCCCCAACTTCACCATTACGAAAGAAGGGGGGGAGTGGGATGTTCAGTCATTTTAACTTTCCATACAGCCTGGTGTTTTAGCACATCTCAAAGACTCTCTATAAAGGACAGGGATGCTTATTAGGCTAGGACATCTTAATGGGTGAGTTCATGGTGAATACAAGGATGTAACCACACTCTTTGGACTTTCCACTACCATTTATAAAACTGTGACAACATCAGCAAGGTCTCTCCAGCGAATTAAAGCCTTGTCTTCACTCAGGAGACATTTATTATTCCACAGGAAACATCAGCCCTTACAGTGATTTACAAAAAAATCCAACCACCTAAAAACTTAGAAGCATTTATGTAAAGAAAAACCTTGCCTATTTCCCCCTCCCCACCATGGTAGCTTATTAAAACTTTACTTTAGTCTTCACATTAGAATACTTTTGCTGTCCTTGCACAATTGTTACATTTGTGGATCACTTACTATAGCAGCTTTCACAGGCCCGTCCTGCTCCTGTGTTCTGTGCCTGTCCTCCTGTACCATTTACCACGCCTGGCTTGACATTATTTACATTGATCTGGTTGGGGTTTGGCTTGTTACTTAAAACACAAAGCAAAAAAAGGGAAAAATTAATTGATTGTGACATGTAGCTTTCCTAAGTGACTTAAAAAAAACCCCACAACACATGGCCCAGAAGATTAAAACTGAAGACTTGGATTTCTCACATCTCTGAATTCCAAAGCAAGAAACATTACTTACCAGTACAGAGAGTTCTCTGCACACATTTCCTCTGCAGATCATACTGTAGAAGTCACGTGCCATTTCTCAGCTGTACCAGAACCACTTAAAAGCAGTTAACCATTCTGATCAGGAGTACCCCTTGATTATTGATCCAAAAACATTCTAATCTACTTGACAAAAGGATCGCCTCCAGACACCCCTCCACTTCTCTCTGCCTGAACTAAATTCTACTGACACCTCCGATGAAGTGAGGAAAGAGGGACAGTCAAGGTGGATCTGCAGGAGCAACAAATTCAGAGAATTCCATGGTAAAATAGCCTTCCTTTCTCTTTCAGAAAACTGCCTCTTCCAATGCCCTCTCTCTGAGGAGACTGGCAAGACAAGAGCAGAGGCATAGTAATTCAGAGACTCCAAGCTTGCTCTCCTCAAACAAGCATTCACTGTCACTTCAATACGAAAGAACTGCAGAGTAAAAAGGTGCAAGTCGAACACTCAGGTAACTCAAGTGGGAACACCTTGTACAGACAGCAGTCTTCCCCCTCTGATTCAGAGGTATTTCCTGTGCAATTTCTTAAGAGATGCGAAAGGAAGCATCTCAAAGGTCAATAGCTCCATCCCATCCTTGTTGATTTAGCTTGGAGATAATGGCAGTCCAAGCCAACATGCAGAATCAGATTTATTTACTAAACTTTATTGTACCACACCCTTCATCAAAACCACAACCGAATTTGACTTGTGGTTAAAATACGGGGCTGAACACAGGGGCTCTAGGTTCAATTCCAAGATGTCCTATGTGACACTTAGCAAGTCTCTTAGGGCTTGTGTACAGCGGGAGGAGGAGTCCACGGCGGTATGGTTTCTAAAGCACACTCCTGCGCTGCACATTAATTTGCCTGGGTAGACCATTGGTCTGCAACCTTTTTACACAGCCATTCTGCTCTCTGCGTGCATTCAGCATTTCATCCGCTGACTTCAGTGACAAAAACAGTTTACAAGTTTTACAAGACAACAAACAACAAGTCAAGCATTTTGTTAACTGCTACCATATTAAAAATGAGCTCCAAGTATTTCTATTTCTCTTGATGCCAATAGCTCCTGTGGCAAACGGCCGGCTTCTCCCTAGTGGGTCTCACACTTTTGCCTCTCGCAGTGAGCCAGGGCGTCATCGGTAACCCCGTCTTCCCAGGGAGGGGGGTAGGGACCCGGGCCCACCCGCTCCTCCGAGTCCCAGCCCAGGGGCCCTCTGAGTAGCAGCTATGCGCTGCTGGCACCTTACTTGCAGCTGCAGGCTTTTCCCCTGGGCCACTCTCCCCCCTCTGTCTTTCTGGCTTCTTGAGCCCAGTACCTGCTTCAGGACTCCACCTCTCTCCCACACACCGCTGTACTCCGTTCTGTTCTCCTTCACAACTCCACACACCACTGTACTCCGTTCTGTTCTCCTCCACTTCACACACTCCTCTGCTCACCACACACCTACTCCTTCAACTCCACCCTGCCTCTCAGGAGTAGAGGGTTTTTATCAGGCACCTGGGGGGGCCTTAATTGGTGTCAGCTGACACTAATTACCTTCTACTGACTCTGGCTGGTCTATAGGGAATAAAGCCCAGATCATTCTAGCACTTACAGAGCGCCCTTCTAGAACTTTCCCAGTGCCCTCTGCCCTTGCTATACCACACTCCCCAGAAATTCATTTGGTGCAAACATAACACGATTACTTCAGGCAGCGGGGTTTCTCCATCTGTATTGTCTCCAGATTCACAACATGAATGGAGGCACGCTAGGGAGAAAGTGTTGCACTAGATTAGAGCACACGAGACCTTGGTTCTACTCCCAGCTGTGCCACTGGCCTGCTGGGTGACCTTGGGGAAGTCATTTAATCTCTCTGTGCCTCAGTTTCCCTCTCTATAAAATGATAACGATCCTGTAAAAAAAAGAGCTTGGAGCTATTATAATATTACCATTGCAGAACGCTGTGCTGCACTGTTCCAGAAACAGCATACAATTAACTGGAAACAAGACTACATGCCTTGAGATATGCATCCCACAGTGCTAAGATCACATTTAGAAATTGAGACATGGTGACCAAATGCCTTCATTCCTGTATGCCTGTGTGAAATGGCCACTCCGAAGACACATGGGGATGATGGGTGGGTGAATGCTGGTCATCAAACCCCAGTTACGGTAAATAACGTTTTCTTCATAAGCGTGCTGCCTCTGCCTTCTGAATAATGAAATCAATAATGAGTTAAGTGCCCTCTCCTAAGCACCCTAACCCTTATATTTCTTCAAAGCCTGGTACAAATGTTATTAGTAAATCTAATTAAATTAACTTGTTAATTCATTAGTCACTTAATAAAGATGAAATCAGCAAGGTTCAAACTGCAAGTAAGATGCACATTTTTAAAGACAAATCATCAACAAGTGTGGTAAGTTTTCCAACCATTTTCTAAAAGATTTGTGGTTGAATATCTAGTATGTGTACTAGATGGAGGAATTCTCTGGCCATGTTATGATCATCCAGTCTGATTTCCTGCATAACAGTCTCTTCTGACATTTGAGTCTATTAAAGTGACAAGATTCTTGTAAGAACTGTTGGCTCTCAGATTCCCTTTTAAATCATGAGTTGACAAATCTCTCAAAACCTTGACATTTTTCCAGCGTGTGACCAACCTTATGTATTTTGTTGATAGCACTAAATTAACATGGGAACAGGAACTGAAGTCTTACTTTTCTGAAAGGAGACACTTGTGTGCCAAAGACACGGTAGCTAAAGATTAAATTGGTTAGAAGACAGTGGAACACCACCAACGCACACTGAAATTGTTCCAATCACCTAGGTACATACAAAAAAAAGGTTACTAACTTTCTGTGACCGGTGTTCTTCGAGATGTGTTGCTTGTATCCATTCCAAGTAGGTAGGTGCATGTGCACTACATGCACAATTGCTGGAAAGTTTTTCCCCTAGCGGTATCCATAGGGTTGGTTATGGTGCCCCCTAGAGTGGCACCCTCATGGTACCGTATACAGGGCACCACCAACCCTGTCTCTTCAGTTCCTTCTTGCCAGTTGGCTCCAACAGAGGGATAGGCGGGTAGGTCTTGGAAGGGACATGAGCAACACATCTCAAAGAACAACAGTTACAGGAGGTTAGTAACTTTTTTCTTCAAGTGCTTGCTCATGTCCATTTCAAGTAGGTGACTCCCAAGCTGATCCGTAGGAGGAGGGGTCAGAGTTCAAAGCCCTGCGGATTGCAGTCCTGCTCTGCCAAAAGCAGCAGCATCTCTGGCGTGCTGTGTAGTAGTGCAGTGACGGTGTGAATAGAGGACCATGTTGCTGCTCTACAAATGTCCTGGATTGGAATTGAGCCAGGAATGCTGCCAAAGACATGGAGTGAGATGTCAGTTCTGGGGTAGGCACCCATGCCAAGCCATAACACATCCAGATACAAGATGTGATTCATGACGAGATTCTTTGGGATTAAACAGAGAGGCCTTTCATCTTGTCTGCTATTGCTACCAAGAGCTATGTCATTTTCCTAAATAGTTTTGTCCTCCCCCTATAAAAGGCCAAGGCTGCCTGACGTCCAGAGAATGCAGCCTCTGCTTCTTACTATTGGCGTGTGGTATTGGGTAGAAAACTGGGAGGAACGTGTCCTGGTTTGTGTGGAACTGTGAAACCACCTTCTGAAGGAAGGCTAGGTGAGGGTGAAGTTGAATCTTGTCCTTGGAGGAGATGGGGGAGGGGGAAAAAAAAATCACATAAGCAGACTCCTATGCGAGAGTCCTGAGGTTCAGACACCCTCCTGGCTAAATTTTATTTTCCAGGATAGACAGAGGAGAGAGCATGTTGCTAGGAGTTCAGCTGGCGGTCCTATCAGTCTCAATAGCACGAGGTGAAGGTCTCATTGGGGACGCTTTGAGGGGACAGCCTGTCTAGGACTTTAAGGAAGAGCCCAACCATGGGGTTAATGAAGATTGAATGGCCTCCAACCCAGGGATGAAATGCAGAGATCGTGCCTAAGTGGACTTTAACTGACAACACGGACAGACCCTGCTGCTTCAGATGTAATAAGTAGTTGAAGATAGGGGGTACTGATGACAGCATAGGTGGGGTGCCTTTCTGTGTCACTGTGATGTTCCCCTGGTGCCAACTGGCCTGGTGAATGGCTGTGTCACCCCAGTCCCACACTCCTGGAGCTTGTCGCTGAAGAGGTACGGAGAGGGAGAGGGAAGAGAATTGGAGGGAGTATCCCAGTTCCACTGTGCGTAGCACCCAGCGACCTAACATGATCTGGGTCCACACATGGTGGAAATGGGATAGCTAGTCTGAAAAAACAAAGGAGTGATGGATCGGAGTTTTGAAATGGTGCGCTGTCCTTGGGCACACCCCCAAAAGTTTTGTTTGGGACCAGAGGATTGTCTCATGAGTCCAGGGTCCCTGATTGCAATAAGGCTGAGAAGGCCTCCTCCTATAATTCCTGCCCCTCTTTCAGTGAGAGTTCTGTCTGGGCTGGGATTGGTAAAACCCAGGGACGGGTTGTGGCTTGAAGTGCCTACTTTGTGGTGCCAGAGTATTAAGGGCCAAGAACTTTAAGGTAGCCTGGGAGTTTTTCAGACTGTGAAGTTTTGAATCAGTCTGTTCTGAGATCAGAGCTGCTTCCTCAAAGGGAGGTCTTGAATAGTCCGTTGAACCTCCTGAGGAAGGCCCAAGGCTCATAGATGGGCACTTCTTTTCATAGCTACACCAGACAACATGAGACGGGCTGCTGCGTCTGCCCTGTCAAGTGCCACCTGCAAGGAGGCCTTTGCCAGCCTTATCCTTGTCCACTAGGGTTGTGAATTCCGACTCAAGTCTGGTAGTATTGACTCCGCAAACTTGGACATGGACACCCCCCTGCGCCAAGAGTTGAAATTATACCTGTTCAGGATCGCTTGTGGGTTCACAATGTGGAGTTGGAGCCCTCCGTTAGAGTACACCTTTCCACCAAAAAGGTCCAACTTTGCATTTTTGGCCTTTGGCATGGGCACTGTACATCTTGCTTCTCATGCTCATTCACCGCAGCCACTACAAGCGATCCTGGCAGAGGAGGTGTATATACATACTTGTGGGCCTTGGACAGCTTGAAGTACTTTCTCCTCACTGTCTTTGCTGAAGGAGACAAAGAATCTGGCGTTTCCCATAGTGACCTGATTGCATCACAAATGGTCTTTATTAATGGCAATGCGACTCTGGAGGAACCCACCAGGGCTAAGATGTCAACTCTGGGGTCTGCGCTCTCAAAGACCTTCTCTATTTGGAGCCCCATGTTTTGCACCACTCTTCGCAACAGTTCTTGGTGAGCCCTGCTGTCGTCCACAGCAGGTACTGCAGCTGAACATGCTACTGCTTCATCTGGCGACGTGGAAGATGAGGCTGTGTGGGGCACAAGGCATTGCTCCTGTCCTGCTCCTTGGCGCCCTCTCTCTGATGGACATTGGTGAACACCACACCAAAGCCAACGTGCTGCAAGGTGTCAGTGGAGACAGACTCAGCTCTGAGCTGCGTGCATTAGGAGGAACTTTACTCTCTAGTTTCTGTCCTTTCTAGTTCTGGGATAGAATCGCCCCCCAGACTTTACAGCGATCCCTTGGATGGGTCTCCCCCAGACACTTCAGACAGACTGTATGTGGATTGTCTCTGTACATAGACTTCTTGCAGACCCTGGCCCCAGGAAAAGAGGGGAAGATGGGAGGAGACCCCAATCAGGAGGATCCCTAACCACTCTCTCTGTACTAATTTATAATCTATCACAACTAACAATAACTTTTCTTGACTACTTACAGGTAACGTTTCAAAGTCTACTGGGGAAAAGCTTGCTAAGCAAGAGAAGAGCAATGTTCCAGTGATTGTCATGCACAGTAAGAAGGAACTGAATAGGCAGGAGATCGGCAAGGCCCTATATATAGAGCCATAAGGGCACCACTCCAAGGGACACCAAAGCCAACCCTATGGACATCACTGGGGAAAAAGCCTTCCGGCGATGGTGCATGTGGTGCACGCACACTTACCTACTTAGAATCGACATGAGCAAGCACTTGAAGAGGCACCAGATGTTCTGGTCCCTCATGACAAACACAGATTTTGAAGTAATGTCTTGATAAAAGAGAAGGGCACTTCCCCCCCTTAATGCACCTACACCTTTGTCAAACCATTGCTTTGTGCATCTGAAAATATGTGCCTAACCATCTATTTTGGGTATATTCTTTTTCAGAAGTGGAATCTAATGTTTGTTAATAATTTCCTTAGGCATTGGAAAGATCCTTCTCCATCAACTCAAAGAGTATAGATCCCTGTTGTAACATACCTACAACAGAGGGACAGAGTATAATCATTAAGGTTAAGATGTTGTCATGGTTATTTTTAGCCAAAGTCAGGAAGAGGTCACAGGCAATAAACAAAAATTCACGGAAGCTGTGACCTCTTTCTGACTTTGACTAAAAATAACTAATTATGACTGGGATGAGAGCAGCAGAGCAGAGGCCACTCCCTCCGCTTCCTTGCGGAGGCAGAGAGCTGGGGACCAGGGCTGAGAGCTCTGGGTCTATGCCCCGCTGCTGCCCAGAGCTGAGACCCTGCCCCCCATGGCAGCTCAGAGCTGGGGGTGGGGCAGGGTCTCAGCTTCCTAGCTTTGACCTCAGCTTGATTTGGACTTCGCCTCCTGACTCAATCTTGAAACATGACTTGGGCTTGGACCCTTGGTACGAACCCTGGCCTGGACCCTGATTATGGACACCTCCGCTACTCCCAGCCTCAGATTTGCCCCTGCTCTGGCCCTTGGCCCCAATTATCCTTGCTGGGTTCCTGACAAGAAGAAATTTCCTCCTTCACAGGGGTTTTATATGCCAAAATTTGTTGTGTTTGTAAATGGGCTGTGAGTTCCTCAGACAGATGGCATTAGGAGAAGAAAGTATTAGTCTAAAAACTTCTTGGAAATGGTGGATTGCATGGGGCATTCATCTAGATTTTCATGTTCTTCTTCTGATATGGTAATGGAGATCTTCAAACTGGAGCCAAAGGAGCCATACTGTAGCCATTCTCCTACCCCGATGTTGCTATTTCCAGATATCCTGCCCCCAGATACAACTTGCTAAACCTGCAAAATAGCACCAGGTAGATACCAGAAGTGAGAACAAGTGATGTCCTCCCAGGAGAGAGCAAAGACGACGGAGATAGAACTTCCACGGCATCCTGCAGAGTCTGCCTGGTTAACCTCTGGAATAAAGAAACGCTACATCTGCACAAGAGAGAATGACCAACCAGGAAAGGAGGAACATCAAATACTCTGTGACAAAGTCAGGCCGGACGGCTTTAAAAGGGGGTGCTGGGGCCGCTATGAGGGCCTGAAAGGGTTAAAAACCCTCTGCCTTGCAGGCAGAAAAGAAAGCACAGCAGGGCAATTAAAGGCACCTGGACCCAATGAAGGGCGAGACCAGAGGGATTTAAATCCTGCCTTCACTAAAGGAGGGGGAGGGAACAAATGCAGGGGAAGCTGACAGAAGGTGTGGAGCAGCTGGAGGAGAAGTTTCTCCGCCCAGGCCAGGAGACAGAGCTCCTCTAAAGCCAGGGGGAGACGAGGTAGCTGGGGGCGCCGAGCCCACAAGCAGACGAAAAGCGTGAGACCCACCGGGGGAGGCTGGCAGTTTGCCACAACTCATTAATAAAATCATCCAGCTGTATCTGAAGCATTAACTACATGGAAGGAGTTGACAGAATCATCTTTGTCGTCATCCTCTAGAATAAGGTTGTGTCTGAGCATATAGACCAAGGCTGGGTCTACACGGACCGCGGCAAATTCACCGCCATCAGTTTGATGTCTCTGGATCGACTGAGCAGTCTGTGTAGACCCGCTCAGTCGATCCAGCAATCGATGTAGGTAAACCACCCCGGTAAGTGGCGCAGCACAGTGTGGATGGCACGCAGAGCAGACGCAGCGAATTCGACTGGAGTTACACAAGTGATTTACGTCACTTGCACATCTCCCGTCGACTGCCACCAAATCTGGAATGTAAGTGTAGACCAGGCTGAAATTCAGTCACTGTTTGCAAAACAAATATTGTCTTCTCTCATTTCTACTTAAGTAGCAACAAGAAGGTCATATGCATCCAGTTACTACACTGATCCACAAGCACTGCTAACATTTAATGAACTTGTAAGGGAAATAACTGTTTCAGTGAGTTTATACATTTAAATACTATTCTGTGTTACAGAAAATGAGAGGAGATATTTGTATTTTGCATATTAATTCTCACTTTCTGTATATCCACTATACATCTCCTCTCCCACAACTGAAGATATAGGATGCTACAAGGCTTCCTCTCTATCAAAGGCACAAAATGGCACAAAAATGTCATTCCTGCCTTTCAGTTCCTCCATAGAGTTGTCCCATCTGCCAGGTTTTCTATTCTCCGGTTCATTCCCTGCACATGAATATTCAACTTCCTTCTGTCTCCCCCTCTCACAGTTAATAGCCGCCTCTGAAAAAAGCACACTGCTCCTAGATACCTAGTTGATTTCTTAAATCTTCCAATCTCATCTTAAGCACCATCTCTGCAAAACCTCCTCCTATAATCGGATAATTAATGGACAGCGGTGGATGGTAGAATGGGATGGATGGGGAGATGTAATCTTTTCAAAATAGGATCATTTTGTGTGCTGCATTTTTTTGATATATATACACACCAATGGGAATAGTTCTGGCTGATATTGTATCTTATTGAAGAGCAAGATCAGTTTCAAGATAACCCTTGTTAGGAAGGAAATTATACAGAGAAATGAGGTATCAAAACTTTCTATTTGCTAGCTGTAGCATAGGACTGCCCTGTCTTTTTGTTTTCTCTGTCCCAGTATGCAGCACCGCACAAGAAAAGAGGTCAGATAACGAAAGTACAGGAAGTGGGGCATCACTACACTTCCTGGAGGAAGTGCTCGTTAGCACACCTGACCCAAATCAGTGAAAGCCTCATGTTAAAATATTCTTTCAATGCTGATGATTTGCCCTTTATTTTTGTATTCTCTCTTTCACTCGTCAGACACAGCAGTGTATCTATGAAGGAACCAACCATTGCTGGGAAGACATCGTCCATCAATGCCAGGAGTGATCTCCGTGTCATGACTTGGTCTGAAACTTGACACACAGGCAGTAATAGCCCTTGGGGGAGACAAAGCAGCCCTACACAGGGATTGCAGCTTTTCCCGACAGTGTATGTTACACCTGCTTAAAGGATCACTGTGTAAATTACAGTGCACTCCCATTCAAGTCACCTGTGAATTCACCCCTGAGCATTGTGTGCAGCGGGAGGGGTGAAAGTCATCCGTGAAGCAGAGCTGAAGACTCCTACTTTGCAGGCTGGATTCCTCTGCCCATCATATGTTCTGTCACTAGCAGGCAACAAGTGCTTGTGGTGGGGGTAAGCAGCAGGGTAGGGGACAGGGTGTGAAAGCCTTCCCCATATTAGCTGATGGGCAGATCTAGCAGTAAAATGGAATTTACCTCTCATGAAAAACTGTGATTTGGGGGAAAATTATCCATCCCAAACTGGGATGAAGAATCAAAATTTGAAAGCCTTTTGTAGGAGGAAACATTCTGAAAAGTTCCATTTCCAGAGAACTGAAAGAAGTTTTGGCTTTCTCCCAGCTGCTCGACTCCCTGAGCTGCACCTCTCTGGGCTGCCCAGATCCCTGGGAGTCAGACTGCACAGCCTGGGAGGTGCGAGAGCCCGGGCTGGCATGAAACAGGTAGGCAGTCGCTGTTGCCAGCCTACCTGCCTGGTTTCTGTGGGAAGTTTTGACACAATGGACAAATCGCATGGAACAGGTCTTCCATCTAAGCAGCATTGTCCAAATGAAAAGGGTTCCGTCAGAAAATTTTCAACCGGCTCTGACTACCCAGCGAGCTCCAAGAACAGGCTTTACCCCACTTGGGCAAGAAGAACTGTGAAGGCAGGCTTTGAAACGTGCACTGAGGTGACAGCCCAGATAAAGGGAATCTGATCTGAATGAGCGAGGCTCATGGTATTTAAAATTCTTAGCACGTCACGACGAGAAGAATAAGAGCGTACAAGTGAAGGAGCCTCACTGACATATCCTGCCCAGTAGGACTCCAGTAGTCATTTCAATTAAGACTACTTTCAAGTGTATGCTCGAGGCTGCAAAAAAGGGGGGAAAGGCAACCCGTACATACGGAGATAAAATTAACCAGCCCATATAGAAAACTAAGAGTACTTTAATTTATTATGTGACCAAAGCAACTGAGAGGGGGAATCATCTTTTTTTCCTGTTAATATCCCTTGTATCTACAATCCAAAATGGCATTTGTTTTGCTGTCTTATCGTATTGTACATCGCTGTCACCCTGAATAGCAGCAGCTTCCACGAAGGATGTTACCACTGAATAATAATGAGAAAAATTCTGTTGAATTTCATTCTGAATATTACATTCTGTTTTGGACATCACATCACCTGATACAGATGTTGACATGTTGCAAGGAATTCAGAAGACAGCAACAAAAATGATCAGGGACTTAGGGATTGACTTCAAGCTAAATATGTAAATCTTGGTTTAGTTATGGTTAGGACAGTGAAAGAGTTCTTAACTATTTGAAGAGCATTAACATAAAAGGAGGGAGAGGAATTATTTAGGGTGGCACATATAGAGTATTCCTAAGAGTAAAGGAAAGAGATTAAGAAAGGGGAAAAGTGAGTTCCTTAACAAAAAAAGCTTCCTAGGGGTAGTTTATGTTAATCTGAGGAACATGACTCCAAAGGGAAGTGGCAGAAACCACACTGCATTGGATTTTAAGAATTACACTTAAAGCGCTAGGAAACAATATTTGTATGAGTTATCTCCCAGCCAACAAAAGTTAGAGGAAGAATAGACCTATAATTATTCAGTAACTTTTAGCAATCCCTTTTCATCCATTATACTCCTGATCTAACAAAATCACCAATTCTTATTTAATATGAAAAATAAGACCATGAAAGATTTTTTTAGTTAAAAAAAGGCTCAGAAATTCTAAGGGTTAGGGTTAGGGTCACACGTGTCAGTGTGCTATAGGGAGGTGGAGAGAATACAAAGGGCCCCTCAACCCATAGTGCACCCATGCAAGAGACAACCTTAAGCTCAGGAGCCCAAAGGGAAGCCCACCAGCACTATTTAAAGCGCTTCTTGCTTGAGAGGTAGTAAGTCTGGGCAAGACAGGTGCACGGCCTTGCCTTCCATGCATGTACAAGCGGCTCTTTGATTGCACTAGGAAGAGCGATGGCTGTGCACTCCTAGCCAGCTCCATTCAAGGCACAGGAGGCATTACACTTTTCTCTACAGTGCCCACTCCAGGCACTCCCCTGGCTGTTAGGAGCCATCATTCTGCCAACATGTTTGGTAAGAAGCACATAAGTCAGACACTGAAAGGGCCAGAGATGATATTTACTTGTGCATTCAATCCACTGGCCTTTGTACTGGCTGTTCAAAATAGCTACCGATGGTCAGTCTGTTAGCATGCAATGCCTTCTGTTCGACTCACAACAGATGGCAGAGTTACTGGGTACAGGTGATGACTGCAGGTGATGAACTTGCATCCAAGTTAGACTATGGCTAATTTATTCTTCAAGACCAGAATGCCTCCTTACTCTGCTCTTCAATAATCTAGGTTGTGAATTCTTCTGACATGAGCTTTCTATGGCTGCTCTATTCCAGTTTTACAAATGAAATCAGTGCACCTCCTGCCAGGCAAAGGAGACTGCTACTATATCAAGCCTCCACAATGAAATGGAAAATTCATCAATAATGAAAGATACTCACTAGTTGGGTATATACACTTGTTTTAGCTTGCTTTCTGCTTCCGCTGCTTTCAATCGTTTCTTAAAAACAAAAAAAGGAAGTTAAAGTGAAAAACTAAAAGAATAAAAAACCAATGTTCATACCCATTTTAGCTGGGAGTCTGGCAATTCAACCTACAGCTCTTTTAATGAACAGGAGTAAAATTCACTTCTCAGCATTAGTGGCTATCACATAGTCCCTTCCCAACACAGAAATACCCACTGAAAACCAACTGCTGGCATCAAGAGTCAACTAAAGTGTCTTCTGTGACTTCAACCAATCCGTTTCCAAACTTACAATCCAACAGCTTCTCATAAAGAACACTCGTTTCATCCTTTTTCAGTTTTGGAATTATTCCACATAAAGGAATTATGTACGCAAAGAAAGGTCTCAAATGTTCTGTGCTTATCAGCAAGTACCCAACCACAATATACCTGAAATGGTACAACATCTTATTCATTCACTCTCCTGAACAGCTGCACTGCTTCCGAGAATTAGAAGGGATTTCTGTTCAAAGAGAGAGGGTAGGCCTAAACTGTGTTAGAGACCTCTCCAAAATACATTTGTAGCATAAGGCTATCACCCCATTAATCTAGTAAACAAAGGGTCTCCAGTTTGTAAATCACGCAGAAACAAACAATGGCGATTTGAAGATGAAGGGCTAGACTGAAGGGTTGGCAGTGACTTTGGGAGCGCTTCACCTTTCCCTGCAGTGTGTGGGAGCAGGTCACTTGCCAGGACTGCAGGGGCCTCAGGCACTGGTGAACCTCAGTACCTCCTATTCTCTGCATGCAGCACGTAACACTTCAGTCTCCTGTGGGCTGTAATCCTGAGATCTAATTTCAGTTGCTGGGTTTAAAGAGCGGATGCTGGGCAGCGCTGGTAGCCGGCGATGCACGGGAGATCAGACAGATAATAATTCTGACCCTAATAAACTAGGCAGTGGCCAGCACAGTTTGCACTGGTTGACAGACTTCTCATCAAAAACTGCCACCATTCCAGGGAGCTGAGTGTTCACTGAATAATTCAAGAGTAACTCAAAGGAGGGAGACACGCAGATTCCCCTCAAAGCAGCTGCCTTCACAGCAGTACCGGGAGTGTGCGCCTATCCACTACCCAGCACCCATAATATCGCCACACGCGGTGGTAAGGAAGCAGTGAATCACTGTGTCAAGGGTGCCCCAGTGGGGGAGGGAGAGACAGAAAGAAAAGGATAGTTTCCTGTCAGTGTTTTCCCATCACAACAGCTTCTTTCATTGTTCCCAGTTCCTAGCATGTAACTCCTTATCATGCAGGACGGGAACGGGGAATCCATCTATTTCTTGCTCCCAGAAATAGTTCGTTGGACAGTGAGTGGTGGACTGGGGACGTCAATGTTCATAGCACTGGATACAATCTGGGTATGCATCCATGATGTAATCTGGCTGGTCCGCCTGCGGTATCACAATGGCACTGAAGTGGTGCTCTACTCTGAAAAGGGATGGCACAGGCAGCATTACAGGGCCACAGCTCCAAGCCAAACACAAATGCATGTAGCTCAGTCACCTGTCGTTACCTTCTGGCGAAGTTTCCACTGGAGGGAGTTAGCAAGATAGGATTTTGGATGGTCTTGCGAGTACAACTGGATTGCAAACCGTAATATTTACAGCTAATATACTTATTACAGCGATGGATATATCAGAAATACTTCTTACACTGACCTATATTTTTATCTTCCTTTGCAACTAGCCTTTCTCCCAGTCTACGCAATTCTCATCGCTAGTTTTCAGTGGCCAGATTTCTACAGAATCCCTTTTTATGTTTCCTGTATTGTATTCTCTCTATTTAAGGGACCAACTCATCTCCTCGGTTAGACAACGAGGGATGCAATGAGAGCAATACCGGCCAAAACTGGCTGGGGAGGGTGTGGGTTAAGGAATGCCAGGGACAAGCACCTCCATAGGAATAGCAGGCACTTGGTTCTCCAGTCTGGGAGTCACGAGGAGGCAGAGGTGAGGAATAGCCCAGGGATGGTTTTACACAGCCACCACCTCCTCTCACACAGAAATTTCTGGCTAATTTCCTGCTCAAGTTAATGCTGACCTCGAATACAGTAACATACCAAGATTTTAGTTTTGTTCCCCTTCCTACACTTTGCAGACAAAGACGTTCCAAAGCAGTCATTTCAAAGCACCTCTAACACAGACAGGAAATGAAGGAGCCTACGTAAAAGGAACACACGTGGTAATCCCATATATTTCCCTGACTTCTACTTGGTAGCTGAAGAGTTCAGTGGCAGAGGAGATATTTCTAGTACTTTGAAGTATTGCGAAATCCACGCGCTGGACTGATTCCAAAGAGGAAGCTCAAAGCAGCAATCCTCTTCCTAACAAAAGCCGCGCCTGTTCGAATTCAATGGGCTGTGCAGAATCTCTTACCTGCTGAACGTATCTGTCTGTAGTTTTCCACATGTAGTAATATTCTATTATGCTGGTTAAGGACTTCCACGGAAGCTAGAGACATGAAGAAAAAGCCACAGTCATCACAAGAAGCTGGTGCCTCACAGAAATTCACAAGAATCTTTTGACAGAAGCCTTTCAGCAAAGTGTTCTATAGACTCTCATTCTTCCTAACAGAGAAGCCAGTCAGTGCCAGCTAGGGGCACCAACCATTCTTGGTGGCTATATAAAACCAATGCCTTTCAAGTACAGCGCCTTCACTTCAGAAGTGGGGCAGAGGGGAGGTAAAACCATGCTGTGCTGGCTCCACTTCAATTCACTGAAGGAACAAAAAGGCAAGGTGGAAAAGAGCCACATTAGCTCAGACTCTCTGCTTGAGATAAGTCTCAGACTGGAGCCACAATTCAATTGTGCTGCCTCAATTTATACTCACAAAATCTTGTTGAATATCAGTGAAGTCTTTTCCATATTTTTCCAGTGCCTCCTCAAAGAGATTTGCCTCAGAAGCAGACCACTCTTCCATCTCATCCCTACACAGGACTGGCCCTCCCTGTGGCACAAGGGCAGAGATCGCCTTGGAAATGTCATAGACATTTTTGTGCAAAGTGTCCATGGCATGGAACTAAACAGAAGTTTAAAAAATAAAGTTAACAAAAGGTGAGCGCGCAGAAAGTCAAGTACTTCAAAATGACCCCAGCAACAGGAGCCAGGGGGGTTATACACATTCTACATGCTGTAATCAGGAGGGCAAAGTATTCCACGATGATACAATGTGAGTACAAATCCCCCCGTCCCAGACTGACCATTCACTACTAGTAAATGGATACAATAGTCATCTAGTAATATGCTTGTTTTGGAAAAGGTGACCCCACATGTGCAGACTTTCCACTCATCTGCTCCCAAGCAGTAATCTGATGGTACAACCATAGAAACTGCAAATGAGAAAGCCCTGTTAGATTCCATCCATGGATGGGGCAGGGGAACGGGGGTCTTTGACGGCATGCCATACAAACTCAGATTTATTGTTCATCTTCTTTTACTCACAATCAATAGCAACTGCACTACAAAAAAAAGCCCAAAAAATGACCTCATCAATGTGCCTTACTAACAGCAACATAACATAGATCCAAAAATCCCTTTAAAAGAGCTTAAGTTTCAAAGGGCAAACACCACCCAAATCAAACCACAGAAGCTGGAGCAGAGGCAGGAGTTAAGTTTGTCTGTGGTTGATCTCTGAGGATTTGCATGGGGTGAGGGTGTGAGGAGTGAGAGGAAAGATGGTACTGTGTGAGGTTTTCCTCTATTTCCTAGTTTTGATGGTTTTGAGTTAGACATTATTTGCCCTTAGAAAACTGAACTGTTCTTACAGTTTTGTGCATGGATGAATGTATTCTACAGTGCTTTGTCCGGTTTAATTTAAATGACCCAAGCAATGGGGCGTCTATCACTCTCCTTTGGAGACTTCAACAAATTCATGCATCTCACTGTCAGAAAGCTGATACACAGCTTGAATTTTCCCTTTTGACTCATTAGTTATAATCATTAACATTAGCATTTAATGTTTTACAATACTACCACTTGGTGAATTTTGTTATAAATAACTAAAAACAGAGAAGGAACAGGCTGTACTGAAATTCAGAATTACTACTAGGGAAGAATACATCTGATCACCAAGTTTTCTATTCTAGCCATCAGTGGGTGAAAAAGATCAGAATATTCCGATTTTTTTGGACTGAATCAGATGCATCATTCCAATGTTCTGATCTTACAAACAGCAAACTCATCTTTGTTGTTTTAAAGACAGCTAGCTAATCAGTACGTGCACCCCAAGAGATGACTGAGAAGCACTGGGCAGAAAACATTCGTACACAATTTAAAAAGAGTTTACAGTAATGTAGTTGCAACATTATCCAGGTCTGAAGATGAGGAGAAATGTTTCAAGAATTCTTTTGAGGGGAGAGAAGAGGCTCCTTTACAAAAACACTAGTTGAATCTCAGTCACAACCCATCTGCCCCTCTCTCCTTGTGCCAACTGCTGGAATGGAGGGGCAGATTTTACATTTCTCTCAAAATCCTCTTAAAATCTTACCAGAGTGATGTCCCTGGAGGCGGCTGCAGCGCTCATGTGCAAACTTGGCTGTCTGACAGAACTGCTGCAGTCTAGGGCTCGGGCAAACGTACCAACAGAGCTGAAAAGGATTACAAGAACATCAACCTTGCATTCAAAGTGAACACAGTAAAAGCCACACCCACGATTTTCGAGGCAAGCAGGGTCACAGTGAACAGCTCTGTTGTTCTTCTCCATTACTGCGTATCGGAACTAAATGTTATGCTCCATCTCTGAGCCAAAGATCCCCTTCATCACATGGCTTGCCATGGCAAATATGCTTTCTTCTGCTTGGCTCACATGGTCATCAGTTATGCTTATGCATAGCAGAAGGCATGAGGAGAGACACAAATGCTCAGGGATCACACTGGGACATTTCCTTGTCTCCTCACCTCTCAACAGATACTGCTGGATCAGCGTTGAACTGGAAACCTGATCTACATTAAGTTCCAGGCACATCAGAACTCTTTCCGTGAAGATAAGAGCGGTTTTTAATTAACTGAAGGCACAAAGGAGAAGAGAGATAGCTGCCAAGGTAACAGGTAGAAGGATCCAATTATAACTCCTCTGAGAAAGTTTCAGAAGACAGTCTATTCACAGTTAAATAGGTTCATATTCTGCAGGGTATGTCCTACATTTATAGTGAAGGGGGAGGACGGCGGCAGTGGTGGGGAAAGATAGCACTAACCTGTGATGCTGGCCTCTGCAGCTCACCTCACCCATAATCCCCCAAACTCCCAGGACCTTCCCTCATCCCCAGCCTTCATCAGAGCCACAACCACCACCTGTCACGCCCAGCTTGTCAGGTCTTTCCACATTCCTCAGCTATGGATCAACTTATCAAGACTCCCACCAGAGCAGCCTCCCAGCTCTTGGTTCTCTGTTTTCCCCTCTCTCACAATGTCAGCCAAATCTGTTGGGATACCTCAGACACTGGCTACAGTAAGTTTTGCTGCTCTATCCTCACGGAAAAGGCAACGCTATGGGACCAGCGACACAACGGGTAGGGCTGGTCTACACTACACAGCTTTGCTTATGAAGCAGTGGGAGGTGTGCACACTGCAACATTCCCTCCCGCCGATGTAACTCCCCTGCTCTGCCAACAAGAAAACCACCTCAACGAGAAGTGTAGGGAAGTGGTTCTCAAACTTCTTGTACTGCTGACACTTGTCCCACAGCAAGCTTCTCAGTGCGACCCCCTGGTCCCCAAGGGCTCCTCACTACCCCTTTGCCCCTAACCCCTGCACTGTGCCCTCTTCTCCCCCTGACACCAGCACCTCCCTCCTGCGCCCATGTGGGGAAAGACCTGCATCCACGGAGCAGCTGGTATTGCTGCCTGCTCCTCCAGGCACCCCTGGGGGCTGTGACGGGGGAGCGAAGAGCAATGGCAGGGCTCCCTGCATCCAGGTCACTCTCCCTGGCTGGGCAGCATAAGGGGAGGGCAGAGAGCAGCAGCACCTGATGTTGGCCTCACAGCACAGCCCAGGTGGGGAAAGTGACCTGGATGCAGAGAGCCCTGGCATTGCTCTCGCTCCCCTCCCCACCCACAGCCCCTTAGAGGGGCGTAGAGAAATGCTGGGGTGGGTAAGCAGTATCTGCACATCATGCTCACTCTGCTCCTGCTCCATGTTCCGTCGCCTGGCTGGGCTCCAGGCCTATAGCCTCAGTTTAAAAACCAATGGTGTCGGGCTTATGTTGGTGTCGAAGGGGCGATGCACAGACACAGCGTTCCTTACATCAACTGTTGGCTGTCGTACTTCTCAATTTGACAGGAAAGCCAGGCAGCTAAAGCCTGGCTGGCTTCCCCTGATGAGGAATGGGGGTTCGTTCATCGGGAGCCTGTGGGGCAGCCAGACTCCTAGCAGAGAGCAGCCAGCGGAACTGAGAGATGGGGCTCTCAGCTCCCCATCTGTCCCCTGAGGTCACTGGACGTGCTCTCAGGGAGGACACGCACCACCGGCCCAAGGAGGGCGGTGTGGACATCAGCCACTGCAATCATTACTGCGGTGGCTGTAAGTCGACCTAACATAGGTCGACTCACCTTTGTGTCGACTAGGCCTTATCAAAGCAAGTGAACTCCACAGTGAATTCATCTGAGTGCAGCCACTATGCACAGGACTATCAAAACTAGAAAGGCTGTGTCTAGATCATAAAACTGAGTTAGCAAACAAACAAGCATTAGCTAGCCCTGAGCTAACCATTATATTTTCCGTTGTATAGATACACGTTAACATTTTTACTTCAGCGTAGCCAATGGAGGTCAATCCTAGACTCCCTAGTAGGTCTGGGCAATCAACCCAGCACCTTAAAGCCTCTCAAACTGGACACCCAAAAGTCACTAGTCATTTTTTAAAATACTGATGAAAGTTCCCTTCAATGGCACATTCATGAAACAGGAAAATAGATCAATTTGAGATGAGAATGAACCCTTTCCATCTTGCTTCTTCACAATATTTGTATTTTATTTCAGAAGAACTATTTCCCTTTACCACTCTCATGTCACTCACTCATTGCTTTCCTCCTATTTCCCTCAGCAGCATCTTACTCAGCATGCTAATTCCTTCCTTCGTGTTTTTTCTTCTTGCTTGTGTAAATTGCATTAAACGGGATCCGCTCAGTCCAAAGTGCTCTCTTCAGTGCCACATCCTCTACCACCACACCACACACTAACATGTCTTCCTTTATGACATCCCACCATTTCTTCTTGGGTTGGTCTCTGTCTTTTTCCTTTTGCCTTGATCTGTTAGACTCTCCTGCCCACATAGTTGTCAGGACTGCACTTGGGTCATGTCAACCATCTGAATCTGCACTCCCTCCTTTTTTCATTTCAAGGTGTCACTTTCAGCATGTCTCTAACATGCACATTCCTCAGGTGGTATTTCTTGTTTACACCACTCATACAGCTCAACATTCACATTGCTGTGGAAGTGATTATTTGCTCATGTTTCTTCTTTGTTACCCAATACTCACAGCCATACTTTAATACTGGATGGACCAAAATTTGATAAACTTTCCCTTTTAATCTTATTGGTATCTTCCTGTCACATGCTACACCCCTTCTCTCTCTGCATACGAGCCAGGCATTAATCATCCTAGCTGTGAGTTCATTCTCCATCTCCCCAGTCTGGAACCCAGACACTTGAAACTTTGCATTTTCAGCACTATCTGCCCATCTACTTTCAACCACAATTCTTCAGTATTGACATTATTTACATTACATACCACATACTTCTTTTCTCCTCCGCTTATTTTGTGTCCATGTCTCTCCAACACATCTCTCCATTTATCAAGATCCTCTTCTAGACTATATTTCCCCTCACTGAATAGGATGATATCATCTGCAAACAACATGCACCAAGGTGCCTCCATCTGTATGTTCCTTGCGAGGGTACCCAGGATGAGGATAAACAAGACGTGCACTGACGTTTGGTAAAAATTAAATACTTTTTCGCAGTATTCATCAATAGTATGTGCTCAAACTTTTCTGAAGGCTGAAGTGCTAGCCTTGAATAGGGAATGCTCTCTCGAACTGGTGAAAAGTAGGATGGCTAACTACCATTAAAAACCACAGCCCCAATTCAGCAAAGCAGTTTAAAAGGACACGTTTAGTTAATCCATGTACAGCAAAACACTTCAGAAACAGAATGGATAGTTTGCTGAATCAGCGTTCATTTATCAGATGTCTTGCCCAACTTGCAGAAGTTTCTGGCACACCAAGCTCCACTATCTGTTCGTAACGCCACCCATTCACCTCCCTTCAACATCCAATGGCATTTGAGTCCACTTCACTAATCACACCCCTCTCTTTAATTACCAATTGTTTCATTCATCCCCTATTCCTTTCAGGCTGTCAGACAGTTCTATAAACTTATCAGAAAAGCACAATAAGAAATTTGATAGTCTCACAATTTCACTTTTTAGTATTACATTTTCGTTCACAGAATTAAATTGGTTCAAATGGTTCTATTCTGAAACATTTTCAGACATGACATGTTAGTGAAAACATTTCAGAGTAACAAGATCAAGATTTATTTATTTATTTTTTTAAAAAAAGACTCCACGATGGATTGGTGTTGGAGTTTTAGCTGGAAAGAGGATGTACATTTTCGATATTTAGCAACTCTACAGATTTTGAAGATTTTGCTCAAAAGTAAATTGCATCTACATACTCTAGCAATGCTACTTGTAAAACCCTCACTACACTTCATCAAAATGTAAAAATTCATATTTCAGTAAACTCCCAAGATATGGTTGTCCATAATTCCTGTACTTTATTTGCATTTTTTGTCTCACACTGGAAACAGCTATTCAATCTTATATCTTGAACCTCAAGACACATTTAGGCAAATGAAATGCACCTTTTTAAAAAGGAGACAGTGAACCAGCAATCAAAAAAGTTCATACCAGAAAAGAGAGAGAATTCGAATGTTGGGTCAGAATAGTAGGAGGTGAAACAAGAAACAACCACTAAACTTAAAAAAAGGTATTCAAGTTCTTTAGTTTTTTTGCCCAAACAAAAGTCGCATTTTCTTACCGTGCTACCACCAAGAACTGGTCTATCTGTTTGTCAATTAGCGGATTAAATGCTTCCCAAACTTTTGTTTCAAGTTTTGATTGATCTCTTCCATCTTCTTCACCTGGTTGAAATGCAAGTTAGAAATGTTTCGGTATAGCAGCTTTCAGAAAGAATAAAAGTGTTCATCTTCAGTGTTTCATCCCCACCAAAAGTTACGCAACTGCCAGGCCCTTGGTCTATTAAAGCATATTATCTTGCTGTGTGTGTGGCTGGAAAAAATTTCACCCATTTCCCTGTGGCAACTTCACCCTGGATACACAGCTATCGGCTCTGCCACTGTTTTTGCGAGCTATGTTCCCATCATAGCTGTTGCACCAGACCACACTGGATCACCTTTGGTTAGTACTCTGGATGTCTGGTAACTTTTTCTAAGCCTATTCATATCCAATCTCTCTCACAACAATGCTCGTGTACAAGTTCTGTGGCAAATAGAAAATGGACTTGTAACCGCCACACTTGATCAGTGACCGGGGAGGTGAGTCAAAAGTACAATACAATGACAGTCTGAACAATTTTTTCACCACAGCATGCAGAAAAAGTTGGCCTGGGTGTGCAGTATGTTAAATCTATAGAAAGATATTGCATACATAAATATATATTGTTTTAAAACAAAAATGTATTCTTACATAACATATCCATGCTGTGTCTTCTGTTCTAAAAATGATCCAAACCACCTCTGGAAATACTAGACAGTTCATGCTGCAGCATAACTTTAAAACGTATCATTGTCCATCACGTCCGAAACCATGGTAACAGAATGCAGAGAATTTGGGCCCTTTCCACACAGTGCTGCAGATCACACTCGTCTGGCCATTAAACATGTTTTTAAATGCACTCCTTTATTGTTATTCTTCCTTCACGTCTCCGCCACATTTTACAGTCTCTATACTAGTCTTTTTCCTTCTATCAAACCTTTTATTTCCACCATTCCCGTGTCTTTTGCTCCATTGTTCCCCCACATACTTTACCTTTCTTCTTCCACGCATTCTCTTCTTGCTCCTCATTCCAAATACCCTCTCTTCAGCCCACCAGCCCAAATCCACTACTCCCACGAACACAGCAGCCACAGCAATACACCCATTCATCAGCTGCTCTGAGGGGAGCAGTGGAGCTGCAGGAAGGACATCAGCACTCTGCTGGGCAAATATTTTCCTTGGCCATCTTCCCTCCCTATAGTTTCTTCTTTTCCCAGCCCAGTGAACACTGGTCTCCCCTTTGTTCTCTACAGAAGATCAGAGGATCCTACTTCCCTCTATCCCTGTCTTCTCAATGTGTGGAGATGGAGCACTATAAGGTTCACTCTTCCTCCTCGAGCTGGGATGCTAGCCCAATTGCAGCTGAAACAGCACCTGTTTCCTGAGCAGAGCAAATAGAAACCCTAATCTGTGATCCAACCCCCTTTTAAAACCAAGCGAGACAATGTCAGCAAAGCATAGATCAAAGCACAGATGTTACTTCACACCTCTGCCCTACGCAGAAGAATGGCACAATCAGAAGATCTGGTGGAGATCCTTGCACTGTGGTTCGCAGAGGTTCCCCCTTTGGAGAAGGGAAGGGAAGATCTTTCCAAAGGTCCAGGAGAGAGAGAGATTATGGTGTGTGTGGCGGGGGGAAATGAATATCTGTATATGCCTCCCCTCCTTCCGGGCCTGGGAGTGTTGGCAAGCGAGGATTTCCAGAGCTCCAGCTGCTGCCTACCTTGCCACCCCTTTCCCTGGTTCTCCCCCATCCTTTAGATGGATCAGGAGAGGGCAGTAAATCCCCACAATTTCCCTTGTCCTGGCACACCGTTCACACCAGCAAATCCTTCATGGCTCCTGTCCTTTGGTTACAGCTCCAGCATAGCAGTCAAAATGATAGGTGGTCAAATGGCTGTTGGAAGCGGGCAGCCAGGAGTAATGGACAGACAGTATTTATCAGGTGATGGGTTGGGAGGGACCCTTCATGTGGGCCGGGGGTGAATTCACAACACAAAAAGCTTTCACGTACATGGTGAAAATTTGGGCTCCCCTAGGCAATTCTCAAACATCTTATGAAAAAAAAGAGTAGGCTCCTGGGAACCAATTAATCCAAGGTGTTTCAATAGTTTTTATGACCTGGACAACCGCCCACTTGAGCTTGGACTGAAACCCAACTAACTACCGTCAGCTGGTAACACCACATTAGCCTCTAACAAACCATGCTATAGTCCACCCATGTGACCTAGAGCTGAAAGACTCCATACAGTCCACTCAAATAAATAAAACTAAAGACCATTTTCAACGTAGCATCTTAATAATTCTAATGAAATCATGGGCATTACCCTCTTTTAATAAGTCTGTTATATCCGCCTGGTATCTGTTTCCAACTCGAATCTCTCCTTTATCAGCCAGGAGAGTCTTTTGTTGTGGATCATACACTAGTGAATAAAAGAAGAAATCCTAAAAATAAAACAAAGACAAAAGACAAACACCATTATTAATGTTACTGTTAGATAGTGGCCAGTTTTTAATTTCAGATTGGTTTTTTCTAATCTATCTATATTTTTGTAATCAGGTGGATGAACTATGGAACCAAAACACCAGTCTTAGGAAGTGATATGAAATGCAAAGACTTTCTTCAGAAAACGAAATGGCACTCCCCAAGTAAAGGATGCCTTTCTGGAGAACACACATACAGTTGTTACAGCTAACATGAGCACAGTTCCCTCTTGTGTGATGCAAATGAGGCTCTGGCACCACCTGGAAAACGTGACAGAGGAATCTAAACAAAGCCATTAAAATGAATCCCCGTGCTGGTGAACTCCCCTCCTCTCGCAGGAGATTACACCACATGGCACGATGCTGCCGTGCCTGCAATATACCAGAGAGTAACTAATGAGCCCATTGGCAGCTGCCTACACTGGGAAGGTACGTTGTCTCGCAACATCCAGTCCCTGATGCCCATACACGGAGCTGTACAGCAGGGAAAATAAAGCAGTGCTGCTGACTGGTGATATTGAGCACTCCAGCTCACCTGAGGCTCAACAGGGACAAAAGATCTAAAATACTGAAAATTGCCCTGACTTAAGGCCCTTCTCTCACTCATTAGAAGGAAGATGGACTCCCAGGATCCCTGACCAAGGTGCAAGAAAGGCTGTTGCCCCAAGTGGTGGTGCAATGCCCCTGCCAGCTTTTTCCAAGACTCTACTAGGAAAAATACACGTTCTGCAGGATGCTGATCTTCAAACAGGCTTTCCAGAACCTACTCCTATGGAATTAAGTTTGTAGCAATGTAGTCTCACTTTCACTGGGTGCCACTGCAAAGTATGCTTCTGGGAAGGCTGATAGTTTTTCTATCCTAACCTCAAAAAGGCAGCTGGATTCTTCTCCACTACCTGGCAGAGGATTTCCAGAAGAGTCAAAACACTGGAAAAAGTGACATTCTGCCCTACATAGGAAATGGCATAATCCTTTCACAAAGTCTGTGCTCATTTTAGCTGTAAAAAACTGCATGCACCTCTTTCACAGCACTGCTTGCAAAAAAGAGAAGTCATTTATGCTCAACAGGTTTAGAAAATCAAAATGGATTGCTGGAATTAGAACTGAACTATGAAGTTCTGCTTTCCCAGAGACAGTGCAGTGTGGCAGATGTGTTTGAATTTCCCTTTTGGACCCTGATCTCACCCTAATTTGTCAGTAACATCAGCCAAAGACCAAACCCATAAGGAAACTGCAGAAAATTTGGGAAAAGAAAATGGTCAGAAAAAAATATGGCTGACAAGAATTTTTGCTATAAGCTGGGAACACATCAGTTGGAAGTGACAGAGGAAGAGAAGGATCTGGGCATATTCATTGATCATAGGACAACTATGAGCTGCCAATGTGATGGGCCTGTGAAAAAAAACTAATGTGGTCCTAGGATGCATTGGGCGAGGTATTTTCAGCAGAGATGGGGAGCTGTTAGTACCTTTATGCAAGGCACTGGTGAGATTTTACCTGGAATACTGGGGGCAGTTCTGGTCTCCCATGGTTTAAGAAAGATGAATTCACACTGGAACAGGGGCAGAGAAGGGCTACTAGGATGATCTGCGGAATGGAAAACCTGCCTCATGAGAGGAGACAAAGAGCTTGGCTTGTTTAGCCTGACCAAAAGCAGGCTGAGGGGAGATACGCTTGCTCTCTATAAATATATTAGAGGGATAAATAGCAGGGAGGCAGAAGAATCATTAAAGTTCAGCACCAATGTGGACACAAGAACTAATGGATATTGTGGCAATCAGCCGGCTTCTCCCTAGTGGGTCTCGCACTTTTGCCTCTCATAGTGGGCCAGGGCATTGATGGTTACTCCGCCTTCCCATGGAGGAGGGTAGGGACTCAGGCTTGTCAGCTCCTCCAGGTCCCAGCCCATTGGCCCCTCTCAGTAGCAACTATGTGCTGCTGGCACTGTACTTGTAGCTGCGGACTTTTCCCCTGGGCTATTCTCTCCCTCTAGTCTTCTGACTTCTTGAGCCCAGTACCTTCCCCAGGACTCCACCTCTCTCCCACACACCGCTGCACTCCGCTCTGCTCTCCTTCATGACTCCACACACCACTGTACTCTGTTCTGCTCTCCTTCACCACTCCACACACTCCTCCGCTCACCACACACCTACTCCTTCAGCTCCCACCCTGTCTCTCAGGAGTAGAGGGTTTTTACAGGCACCTGGGTGGAGCCTTAATTGGTGTCAGCTGACCCTAATTACCCTCTAATGACTCTGGCTAGTCTATAGGGAATAAAGCCCAGATCATTCTAGCATTTACATACCACCCTTCCAGAACTTTCCTACTGCCCTTGCTATACCACACATTTCCCCCCCCCAACATCACAGGGTTGGGCTACTTGGGACGTGAGGCAGTGCTGGCGCGAAAGGGCATCAGCGTTGCCATGTTGGCTTCCGGCCCTGTGCTGCACCCGGAAGTGAAAAGGCTGTAGGGAAAGGAACCATCGGGTCACTCTGGCATTCTTCTCCTTGTTAGCGTGCATCCATTGGAGCGGGGCATGGTCTGTCACCAGGGTGAATTTCCTCCCCAGTAGATAGTATCTGAGGGTTTCCATGGCCTGTTTCACTGCCAAGCACTCTTCTTCAACCACTGCCTACCTCTGCTCTCTAGGGAGGATTTTCTTGCTGAGATACAGGATGGGGTGCTCCTCGCCATCTGTGCCAGGACAGTGCCTACCCCTGTCTCCGAAGCATCCGTTTGGAGGATGAACTCCTTCTCAAAATCCAGGGCTATAAGCACTGGGTGGCTACAAAGAGCTGTCCTTAAATCCATGAATGCTTTCTCAGCTGCCTCAGTCCACTTCACCATATCCGGGCCCCGAGCCTTTATCAGGTCAGTCAAGGGCCCTGCTCTAGTCGCAAAGTGGGGGATGAATCTTCTGTAATACCCCACGATCCCTAAGAATGCCCTGACCTGTTTCTTGTGGACCGGTTGGGGCCAGGCCTGGATGGCCTCTACCTTATTCCACTGGGGCTTTACTCATAGACTCATAG
>ML675646.1:573629-592149 GCA_007922155.1 Mesoclemmys tuberculata | reverse complement strand
CCTAATATCCAATTTGTACCCATTCGTCCTCGTGCCTATATTAGTAGACCTAGTTTGGCAGTTAACTGATCTTTGACTACAAGCAGTAAATATGCCCAATAGCCTGTGAAGGGAAGTTTGATGGGGCGGGTTCTGAGTTACTACAGAAAATTCTCTCTCAGATGTCTGGCTGGTGAGTCTTGTCCACATGCTCGGAGTTTAGTTGATTGCCATATTTGGGGTCCAGAAGGAATTTTCCCCCAGGGCAGACTGGCAAAGGCCCTTTGGGGTTTTCACCTTCCTCTGCAGCATGGGGCACAGGTCACTTGCTGATGAATTCTCTGTACCTTGAAGTTTTTAAACCATGATTTGAGGACTTCAATAACTCAGTCTTAAATTAGGAGTCTATTACAGGAGTGGGTGGGTGAGGTTCTGTGGCCTGCATGGTGCAGGAGGTCAGACTAGATGATCATAATGGTCCCTTCTGACCTTGAAGTCTGTGAGGAAAATACTTTGTTGTTTGCAGTGTTATTGCTGCTGTGTTCATCTAAAGCTATTAAAGAGATAAGGTGGGTGAAGTAAGATCTTTTATTGGACCAACTTCAGTTGGTGAAAGACAAGCTGTCGAGCTTACAAAGAGCTAAATACCTTGGCCTCTTTCACCAGCAAAAATTGGGCCAATAAGAGCTACTGTCTCCCCCATCTTGTCTCTCTAAGAAAATACAGACATCAAGAGATGTTGGTCTATCGGGAATTTGTACACAACTAATCTAAGCTCAGAAATACTAACCAGCTAACTGTCTTGGCAGTCTGCTAATTAGATTTCACAAGCTCAATTTGAAACATACTAGTTTATTTTTCCTTTTCAGGGCCATTCACAGACAAGTGAGCCACCTGGGCAGCTCCTATGGGGCAAAGTTCTCCCAAGTTGCTGGATGCATGCTTGCAAGGCAATTAAATAGTTTGGGGACATAAAACATTGCCTGGAGTGGAAGAGGAGAGATTAGATTAATTGCTTCTGCCACCCTTGTAAACGGTTTGTGTTCCTGTCCCAACTCCTTTGAGATTCAATGTCTACAGTAAATTCTGACTCTCCCCATAGCTTCTCTTCCTCCTGGTTCTTCCACTCTTCCAGATGCAATATGAACCAGAAGCACTGATCGTGAGCACGCTAGCCTGCCCACAAGTAGTTTAACAAAGCATTTCATTGGGGGGAGGAAAGGAGGGAGAACAAACCTCCAGTATCCTACTGAAAATCACGTTTGTTTTGCCTGTTACCTTCCCTGGAAGTTTAGCCTACTTGTCTCAGAGTGGTTACTATGTGCAGGGTGCCAGATTTCAGATCTCTAGGACACTGGTTTTCCTTTTGCTCTGGGACTTGTGTTTGAAACTGAAAATGCACTTCTAAAGATGGAGGAGAAAAGCTAAGGAGGTTGAAAGGGATAGACAAGTGTTATACCTCCTATCACAGATTTATGGAGGGCAATTGGCTCCTATTCTTCCCTCTGTCTTCAGTCCTTTCTTTTCATTGCTCTCTGCATGCTCCACAACCACACTGTCTCTAAAACTCTCCATTTCTCTCGGTCTTCCATGTCCACTAAGTTTGTGAGCACTAAAACAATTCCCTTCTGTGGGAACAGAACACCTGCATGAAACCTCTCTTATTGTGTGAAGTTTCTTCCCATAATGCCTGCTTGGTTTTTAAAAATAGCCAATATTGCTCAGCTCAGCATTCTGACAGTTCAAAGGAAAAGTTACCCGCCAGGAAACCAGGGCTCTAATCCCAGATCTGCAGCTGAACTGCTGCGTGACCACAAGCAAATCAATGCACCTCTCTGCCTCAATTTATCCAGCTCTACAATGGGGATAAATATACTTCTTTCCTTTGAAAAGTGCCTCGAGATCTGCAGATGAAGAGCACTAAACAACTAAGTATTATCCAACTGTGAAACTAACGCAGGTTTTTAAGTTTACACTTTCAATTGGCATTTTCTCAGCTGCCAGGTGGCAGTGACCATTGTCTGAATACAGTGGGCCTTGTTTGACACTCTGTCCATTTGGCAGCCTTACGTGAGACTCACCAGGTTTCTAGTTTAACATTCTGAAGAGAAACTTGACTATTCAGCAATCAAATCACTTTTTTTTTTTAATCTTAAACGTGTCAGATTCAATTTAATTTTCTGACTATTGAAGTAGGTTAGAAATGTGTTTATAAGGAAGCTTTATGATGGAACAGATTTCAGTTTACAATTTGCAAGACCTGTTTTGCTTTTTTAAAACAAGTTAACAGCTGTTGCCGTAACGTTTTCAAATCAATTGATTTTTCCTGTCTCTTATACTTATGCAACATTTAAGTCTTGTTAAAGGAGACCATCACCCTTGCAGATGTTTGTAATACTATCATATTAAAATTAATTTTTACTTCTCAATATAAATAAAATTTAAGAAAAACTTGCTAATAATCTCTGAAACGAAGCTCCCATACTGTCAGGTCAAATCCCAACAAGACTGCTGACACCAGCAGGCAACACAGAGATGTCAATTGTAACTAAAATTAAATACACATAAATGTGTTAATACAGGATTACGGCTGCACAGTTTAAATTAACAAAATACCAGAGAGTAAGGTCCAAGACCTAAATCTTAAGCAGTTACAAGTGGTTTGGGATGCCCCAATTTTTAGTTGTTCAGTTTGAGACGTCTTTAGAGACTGACTTCCAGAGGGTGGGTGCTTGATAATTCTTGAAAATCAGACCCCTTTATGTTTCTTAGTAAGGATAACCAAAACTTGAGTCACTTTAAAAAATGTAGGCCTAGGGTTCCAAAATAATGTTAATTCAGACAATTTAAATAGCTTCTATATCCTATGATTGATAGGATCAATCTACAGCATCAATAATATAGTAAGATGTGCATTTAACCAGAAAAATAAGAGGATAAAGTTTTCTGCATGCACGAGATGACAAGCTGTCTTTGCATCCATCAGGCTAGACCTTGAGAAATCTGCCATAATGTCATAGAAAAGATGAGGCCACAATGACTTCTGCTAAAACTTCAGTAGCTGTCTACTTAGTTTGTTCATAAGTAATCTTTTAATTGTCTAAAACCTTTGTTTTCTCTTTCCAGGCTTACTAGAGCATATGCTCCTCATTGAGGAGTATGGGAAAAATTTTTGAAGGAGTTTCACTACCAATGAAAGTCTAATTCTAGTTTCAAGTTTGAAGCTTTATCACATATGCTGTTACATAAGAAAATATATTGGTTAGAATTTCTTTAATTTACAAATGAATATCAAAACAACAAACAACTCCAAGAGGGGTATTTTCCCACACTTTTCTGTAACTCAAGAATAGATTTGATTGACCCTTCCAGAAACAGTTTAACTTTGAAGAGATACCAACCAAATTTTCAGCCTCAATAGGTAAAGTTTCAGAAAATTATCTTGCAAAAATAAGTCAAACTGTTCTGTAATCTCAAGTATAGTGGTTGCTGACAGCAATTTCTATTACATATTTCAGTTTATTCCTATCAATAGATAAGTCTTAATCTTTGAACTTTCAGACTGCTGGGCTAACAAAATGAGTAGGGTTTTCTTTATAGGAGGAGAGATGGTTTAATGTCACAAATAGATATTTAAATAATGAGCCTTGTCTGCTACAACCACAAAATTTTTACAGCAGAATGAAAAAACTGCAGACCCAGACAATTGTATGACCGTACTGTTTTCTAGTGGCCCTCACAAATGCCCAGTAAACCTCAAATGAGGAAAGAAGAAAATCTCTTAATTGGACTACCTGCAGAAAGCCACCAAACTAAACTGTGCCAAAATAACCTGGCGAAGCTTTGCAATTCGCAAAATGGATTCATACCTCCCGTTCCAGATATGATTTAAGGGATTCTGTCTCATTTAACAGAGTAACGCTGCATTTGCCTCTAAAAAAAAGAAAGAAATCACGTTTTATGAAAAAAATATAATATATTAAACTCATGATATATACAATGGTACTACTGTAACTTTTGCACAAAATTTATTCTTACACAGGAAGAATACTGGATTAACATTTGGCTGTTTGCCAGAAGAATTAAGGAATTACCTTATGTGCGTGGCAGGTAAAGATTCCAGCTGTCGCGAGAGAAACAGTTCTCGATGCCTTAGCTGATGTTTCTGTTTCTCTGGTAAATCAACCATTTCTGGGTTTTCCATCTCTTCTTCCATTTCCCCTAATTACACAGAAAGGGGAAAAGTTTAATATCATAAATGTATTGCAAACTGCCCCTCGTGGCCAATTGAAATGCATTGCTGCAAGACCATACTGTAATACACTGTACCTAGGCTATTGTCCTCTCTGCCTCTTACTACTACAGCCAGGAGCTACAGCCCATGGAATTAAGCAGCTTACACCAACCACAGCATTGAGCAGAGTCACAGAACAAATGTGGTGAGGCCAACTGTATGCCTACCCTGCCTTGCCAGCTACTCTAATGGCACTACTGATGTCTAACAGCAAGTAATACTAACCCCATTTCAATGCTCTGACTTATTTTGTTTTATATACAGTCATGACCCATTTGTCCCTTTGATCATAATTCTGTGGCATCAAAGGTATACTGCCCCAATTTCTTAAATGAATCTTCAAGGCTATATGCTAAACTAAATCCACATGGATACATAAATTATCTACAAAACAACTGAATCCAGGCAATGTCCCAGGGGGAAATAGTTGCGGAGGGCATTGACATTAGTGACATCTGTGATGCCATGGATAAGAAGATGACCATTTCTCTCACTGTTGTTACCATGGTTACATGATTTCCATAAATTTCGTACAAATATCAATGGAAAAGTTATGAATTGCTAAGTATGATTTATACGCATGGATCATCTCTGTATCTGAAGTTATTAATATTGGCTATGTAACCATCTCAAACTTGTGTTGTATGCCTGGGTGACACCCGCCCCCAGATAGATTTACATCAAGGCTGGCCCTTTAAGGACATTCAGCTCTCACAACAGGCCATTGAAGAAACTCATCCCGCCTCTCAGGTCTTCCCGTGGATGCCTCAGACAGCAAGGGGCCAATGACCACCCCCTATGATGTGTTTGGCTTCTGGTTAACCAGTGGGGTGCTAAAGAAGTTCTTTGTTACTGGTTTGGTGAATCTAATTGTAGAGGAAACCACCAGTTTGGGGAACTGCCTGCCCTATTTCTTGCAGTCTGCCCTGCATGTGGCACTTCCAGTATGGTCTACACCAGGAACCTGGTTACAACAACACCTTCTTTCAGTTATGCCACATATGGCATTTGGAGCCAGACCACTTTAGGAAAGGGTTCAGCATCCAATCATGAGAAAGTGCAAAAAAGGAATTTTTTCCTTCTACGGAATTCAGATCAGCTACTGCATTTGCCAGTAAGTATGGGAGAATTTTTGGATTCTAGCAGACTGAGCTACTTGTTAAATCTGGTATAAAACTAACTCATTACACTACTACTCTCAAAAAAAGGTTGACCAGTCAGATGCCTGTAGCTAACATCAACTGTTGTTGCTGAGAAATACTTCTTCATCCCCCCATGTAGAATTTACATTAACAGATATGATTACTGTATGAAAACACACTGCACAAGCAAGGGTTTTAGTCATTTATAATCCTCAAAATTATCCCAAACCAAGGCAACAATAAACGGAATATCAACATTTTACAAAATCGAAAGTTGCACGCTTGGTTTTCAACTGGCCATTCTGCCAAAGTGACTAGGAGAAATCTCATGCCTCTCCAGGTTCTGAACAGTTTATATAAGTTTGTTTGTTTTATCATTCTGGTGTTTTATATACCCAAGTAAACTTCTCCAACAAAAAAAGGAAAATGCAGTTGTAGCATAATTATAATTATAAATATAATTATAATTAAAGCAGGCGTGCAACATGCAATAGTTATTACACTATATAAGCTGTTAAACATACAGCAGTGTGCATTTACACCGCAATACTTTCCTAGGAAATGGAACACAGAATTTATATTTGTGTCACAGTTGCATGGCATCATAATTTAGTCGCTTAAGTTAATTCTTTTTTAATAGAAAATTTATAATCGGGACCAGTGACCCACACTATTAATACACCAGCAGTAACCCACAAACAAGTCAGCAAGTCATAGGCCAAGAGATTTGAAAACTAGTGAATACAAAATATTAAAAGATAACATGAAAACCCCCGTCATACTTACATTTGTGAGTGTTTACAGAAAAAAGAAATCTGTGCTATTTAAAACCCTCCCATTCTAAATTTTCAAAAGCCATTTAGTATGACAATGTTTTGCATCTTTTAAAGGAGTTTGGAGATAAATGTACTATGCCAAGGAGCTCAAAATAATTCTCAATGCCTTGAGTTTATTTGAAAACCTCAAGTTTTTTTTTTTTTTAAATAGTGATTAATATACACAATTTGTCAATCCACACGGCAACACACAAAAAATGAACCCACCCACTAGCCAAACAAATTTAATCTCCAACTGCAATTTTCTTCACCTTCAACCAAGAACTTAATCCAAGAAGTGTTATTTGCTTGGCTTGTTTTTGTAATGTAACACGGAGGCTGTGAAGTACACATTGCCTTTGTGCTCAGCCTACTGTACACAGCCTTTCAAAATATAAAGGCACAATGCAGGACATTTTGAAAGAAAGACTTCATCTAAGGTAACAACAAAGAAAAGTCCAATTCAAAATGGCTAAAGCTTTTGAGGACAAAAGTGGGTAGGAACTCTCCGAAAAACAGAAAAGCTGTATGCAAATATCTTGATCCCCCTTGCTGAGAGCCCTTTACTATTGAAATGCATGAACCTGATGAATTCAGACATGACAGACGCACAGGGAACGTAGGGTGAATTCAGCGCCAATATAAGCCAACAGTCAGCACAAAGCCCTCAGCACCACACTGACGCTGTGCAGCCTCGAGCATGGTTGCAGTGACCACACAAAGGCACCTTTGCAACAACTGCGCATGCAGAAACACTGAGCATCTGCACAGGGGCCGACCGTGGGCGCAGGCTGGGAAGTGGATTTCACTTCTGAAGCCCAGCTGTGCTTCACCATCACACAGCTCAATACTCCAACTTCACATGAAGTAAGTGGATTACCACCCCAGAAAACGACCAGTGAGGAACAGGCACTACATGGCCTTTTAAAGAACAAATCTTGGACAAACGTGACGGTTTATGGCAGTGTTACAGAAGTCACAAGGGAACACAGTAGATGCAATACATTTGGATTTTGACAAGCATGGATACACTGTCACAAAATCTTACTTGAAAAGTGATTTCTTGGCTAGAACTGGCGCACTCAGTCTGAAAACTTAATAAAAACACTTCACACAAATAAGAACATGCAAGATATCGAGTGGAGGGAAATACCCAACGGGGATCTGCAGGGATCTGTGTAAGGTCCAGTCTTATTTAACATCTGTATTAATGATTTGGGAAAAGGATCATCACTAGTGCATTAACAAAGTTTGGTGATTACTAGGTTGGTAAGAGTAGACATGAATGCTAGAGAAGACAGAGAAATAACAAGGTGAGATACAGGCAGATTGAGCACTTGGATAGAAGAAATGACAATGTAGAAGAATGAAAGCTAATAGATGTAGGAAAAATTAATTAAAAAATGCAAATATACAGTTGGAGGGAGAAAGTAAAGAAGCAACAATTAGGATTATCAGTTGGGCCCTCCAAAATTCACAGCACTGAAAAATGCATCACAGACTGTGAAATCTGGTCTTTTGTATACTGTTACCCTATGCTATAGGCAGCGTTTCTCAAACTGGGGGGGAAGGGTTTTGCCCCAAGAGGGGGTTGCAAGACTATCGTGGGGGATCATGATATTGTAAGCCTTACTTCTGCACTGCCTTCAGGGATGGATGGACAGCGGCCCAGCTGCTGGCCGGGCACCCAGCTCTGAATACAGCGCCACGGCCAGCAGCAGTGCAAAAATAAGGGCTGCAGTACTGTGAGCTCCTGCAGGAGCCTTGTGACCCCTCTTGGGTTGGGATGCCAGTTTGAGACATGCTGATTTAGGGGCTTTACATGTTTATATTTTGCTATTTTTAACAGTCATGTTTTACTACAACCCCGTGAAATTTAAGACTCAAATATCTGAAACCATGAAATTCAAGATTTAAAAAATGCGGTGACTGCGAAATTTACAAAAATGGATCGTGATTTTGGTAGGGCCATGATGATGAGAGACCTAAAGGTAGCAGGTGACAAATTAATCCTCATCCTACATACAGTGCCCTATAATAGTCACTGTAAAGAAAAGTGAGATACAAACTTGCAGAGTGATATGGATCAATGCATGTTGGACTTTATAAAAATCATGCAGGGAGGAAGAGCTCCTTTACGTTCCAGCTATCACATTACTATAAAAATACTAGCAATTGGAAAAAAGCTCAGAAAAAATACAAAAGCAAGCACAAGATGGCCTTGAAGATTAAAAGAACTAATACGTACAGCTTGGCTAAGCAATGAGAAAAAAGGAGACAGGAGAGTTTACAATATTTGAAGAAGAGGAATTTAGAAAAATATTCTTAGTTTATGAAACAACAATAGGATGAGAAAATAATGAAATATGAGAAAAAAGGCTGAATATCTGGAAAAAGCTACTTAATTCTGTGCAATGAGCCTGTGAAAGTCTAAGAGGTTGTGGAAGCCCCATCACTTGTGACGTTGCTAACTAGAGTGGACAAGACTTCAGACGATATCCTGAAGAATGCTGCATTTGCAGAGATCGACTAGATAATCTCTAGCTCTTCTCCATGTCTAATAAGCCTATAATAAACTATAGACTCTCAGAGCTGGAAGGGACCCCAAGAGGTCATCCAGTCCATTCCTTGCACTCATGGCAGGGCCAAATGTTATCTTGACCAAGCAAATTTCACAGGACTCTGAATGGCAGGTAAAGCAGTTGCTGCTTTGTTTTTGTAATCTCCACTGAGATAATGAACTCATTGATAGTTACACTATATAGGATTCCTTTTTTAAAAAGAAGGTATATGAACCCCTACACATCAGTGGTTCGGAAGAAGTTTCCCCTGGGGGCAGGTAATATGTTGTTCTTCCATAATGGTCTATTATGAGGTTTCTTGCATTTCCTCTTAAATAGCTAGCATTGGCCACTATCTGACTGGATACTGAAGTAGATGGATGACTGGTCTGATATGGCATGGCAATTTCCGTGTTAATTCAGGGCGAGATACACACTAATCTAACTCAGAATTCTGGGAGTTTCCCAAAGAGGCAGAGCCAACTTCTTTTGAGTAATGATGAAACCAAAAACCTCATTTTAGATTTTGTTTCAGGTGAATTCTGAAACTCTGAAACCAACGATCTGAGCACTTCCAAACTTTGGGGAGGCAGAGTCAACTGACTAAGACCTCACTCATGAGGATATACTCCAACTGTCTTCATGCTCGCTGGTGGTGTAGAAACCACACGGGCTGAACAACTTCCTCAGGCAAACAAACCTCAGGCACCTAACATGTTGGTCTGATAATGACACCTTCCTGCTGTAAGACACTTATTTTTAGAAGCTTTGAAACTTCAGAATATGCCATCTTGTAGGCCTGACAACTGAACAGCAGCTGCTGAAAGCGGATAGGAAAAGTGCCAATAGCTGTCCAACTGGGACTACGAACAACTACTCATTTATTTTTATGAACTGGGACAAACTAATGGAGAGAAGACGGGTGGGGGCAGAGGGTCTTTTATAACTGGTTGGAAATATTTCAATATCTGATCAATGCATACCTGCTCCCTACTGTTTTATTACTTTAAGTGTTTTCCTCCTACACTTTGTTAGTTGTGGCATCCAATCCTTACTGAGGAGTCCAGTAGAGTAAATTACATAAAACAGAAGTGTGTTCTGACTCCCTAAATGCTCCCTGAAATTTTAATTGGATACCTTATTTATTCTTTGTTTCCTGTCCCAAACTGCTGTGCAGTTTTGCTGGAGACCAGTTAAATAGAAATTGTGTTCCACCCCCGAGGCAGCTGCATTCAAGCGATTCTCGTAAATAATTTATGAAGTGATTATGAAGTCTAAGGAATGGAAAATGTAAGAAAAGATATAGTAATCATCATTCAACCATAACTCCAGACAAGCATCACATGAGGTGGTTAAAAAAAGGAAGTTTGCAGTTCAGACACAGGAATCATACTGCATACATTGGATACAAACTTATAAACATCACTGCAGAAGGCACATCATTTCTCTTCTTGGAAAATGGCTACAAGATAAAACCCCTGCATCTTTCTTTAAGTTTCCGATGGATTATACCAATAAAGTTTTATTTTATTCCTATTTATTTTAATGACATTTATTTACTTGAACATATCAGTCTTTTTTCTCATCACCCCTCTATTTTAAGTGAGAAATAGATAAAAGTATTGCTAAATTAAACAATATTTGAGTACATGAAATATTCACACATTATTCTTTTCTTTTTCATAGTTATATCATTGGTAGGTCTAAAATAATAGAGGCATCAATAGCAGACTTACAATTAGAAAATACAAGACTGATTGAATCCAGAAGTGTCTGCAGTCACACAGCTTCATTAATCAGCTGAACAAAGGCAGTTAAAAGATCAGTGAGGCAGATACATACATCCACTGCAAATGCATCAAAATGAGGCAGCAGGACACTTCATGAAAAGAAATCAACTCGGAAATCAGGGACAATGTTGATTCTCTTTGATCAAGTATTTGTATTAAAATTTTTGTAGGAAATTAGGAGTAATTTCATTATAGCATGCAGACTATAGTCTTTTCTAACATAATAATTTGGTTCTAAATTGTATTTAGAAAGTTGATTGCTACCCAAAAGCATATTTTTACTTTTTAAAAGGAGCAATTGAAGCCACACAAGAGGGGCCTGTTAAAAGAAAGTCTATTTTCTTGGAATGAACTGGTACCTGTGCCAAAACGACACAATACAGAACAATTCTACAAAAGGAAATCTAAACTGACATACATTGTCTCTGTTTCTGTGATGTTTCCATTCATAGCATTGTTCTATAGTTAGATTTTCCTGACAGTCTTCCAAATAGCTATGAAAGTGAGGCAATGATCTATTTTTCATTTAGATCAAAACCGTTCATTTCATATTAAAAAGAAAAAACCTGAACTGGCAGGTTCAAAGAATGGCTATTGTGGCTAAGAGCAAGATTTCTCATCTTCACCTCAAACAGTGAACTGCTTTTAACAATTCCTTCTCACTCCATTTACTAACTTACTGAACTGAGACACACATGAATGAATCAACATATTTACTTTGTTCGCAGGGAGGTTTCTATTGAACTTCAGCATTCCTAAGCAATGGAACAGCTATGGCACTGAAGAGATTCCAGAAAAACTAGGTATTGTGACCTAAAACATGGCCAAATCTCATCTCAGTACCATATGGGTATGTGAACCAAGATTTAATTCTATTAATACAGCACACACTTCATTCCAGTCAAACCTATTACCAACAATATTGGTCAGGGAGGTGGGGGGAAGCTGTTTTGAAGACACAGCACATGCACAGGTCTGATTTTACTGGGTCCTTCCCATAGCATGATGGCAGTACTCAGAAGTGTAGCGCTCGGATTTTTGGATTCATCAAGACCAGGAAGAAGTTGGATCTGTAAAGTGTGTATGTTAATAAATGACATGAGTACTGACAAAATTGAAAGGTTCTTTTTCCTCCTTTGGAGACGGAGGCACTCCTTCCCAGTAATTTATTGTACTAGTCCTAAAATTTAAATTGGTCTAAAAAGCACCCATCCATTGTAGTATCTCAGCAATTTGGGAAGGAAGGAAGGAAGTTTTATTACTAGAGATTTTTTTTTTTAATTTCTTGTTTCATTGTGGACTTAGGTAGAAGGCTTACCTATACTTACACTATATCTTAGGGAAATTCAACTATTACTTTTTAACAGTATTTAAATACTGTTATACTGCTTCTCTAACTTAAGTGTCCAGAATTTGTACTCTATTGGTTTGATACTTAACATATGCACAAATGAAAACAATATGCTACTATGGTTTTATACCATCAGATACATAGCGCTCTGAAATGAGACACACAGGTCAATTGACTTTTCAAGAGGCCTTTGTTTCTTAAAAGAAAGAGATCAGACGTGAGCCAACCAAGTGATACAACTAATTGTTGAGATACTTCCTAGCTGCTTAGGATGGGGATCATGAATTTAAAATAACCTAGCATCCCCAACGTCCAGGCATTTTTAGAATAGCATCAACACTTCACCCAAACTTAGAAATTAAAATTAATAATGAGTGAAAATAAGCAAGCTTATTTGCATGTTTGAGAGCCAGTACAAAGATGTAATATAGTGAAGACAGTAACAAAAGGCATAGATACTGAAAGATTTCATATTGTAATTTAAGTAAAACCTCAGTATAAGCTTCTCTCAATCACTCATTACATTTCAGCTACAGTTTAACTACATTTTTATATAAATGACTCGAAGCGTATCTCTGGGATATGCAGAGTAACATGATAGTGCAAGAAAATAGAGATGTACTAAGTTCATCTGCTGTGCTGGCATCTTAGCATCATGATAATGCACACACACGAGGGAAGCCAAGTGAAAGTTGCATGAACAAACAATTTTGGCACTTTCTGACTTTTCAGTTCTTAATCATGAAACTAAAAATCATCAATTTTTTTTTACAAATGGAATTATTAGTGTTCAAACCACTAAGCAGCACTAATTCTCTTCAGACATCCATCCATCCAGCTGGGAGATTATTATCCTCTTAGCAGAAGCCATAAATTCAAGACATCACATAATGATGGTGTGTCCCAAGATCACTAATGTCTAGAAATTGTATTAAACATGGTCAGTGAAATTTTACATCATTCACTGTTTTACTAATTCTGTAAACTTGTCAAAGAAACAATTCCTGACAGAGAACCAACAGGCCATGTAGGATGTTTTAACGTTCTCAGATGTGAGTTATTGACAAACAAAGTATGATCAGGGGGTGTTTGTTTGTTTATTTGTTTTTTAAACACCAGGACTGTAATTTCCCTTTCTCAATCAATTTAATAGTAGGCGTAATTTTCCTCAAATGTTTTCAAGAAATTCTCCTTCATGTAGAGATAGCCGTGCACTTTTATTCAGTCCAAAGGGAGAGAGTGAGAAAATTGTTTAATTCCCCTCCCCCCAAGAGGCCTTGGTTTCTTAAATGAAGATCAGAACTGAGGCAACCTAGTGATACAGTACAACTAATTGTGTTAGATACTTAGGAGGGGATTATAAATTTAAAATAATCTAGCAGCTCCAGCATCCCATGCATCTTTAGCATAGCATCAACACTTCATCCAAACTTAGAAATTAAAACAGATAACGGTTTAAAATAAACCAACTTACTTGCATGTTTGTCAGCCAGTACGATAAGAGTACTCGATATGTCTCTTCTTCTGTAGAAACACACCACCTTTGCTTCCACATTTCCATTGGCCGTCTGTAACAGTGAACAGAAAAATTGTTCTTGGGCATAAATAAAAAACTGAATCTCAAACTACTAAACTAGAAATCCATTAAAGTATTTAGAAATGTAACCATAAGTACTCCAATCAAATATATGAACCTTGCTATGAATAAAATGCATTTCGATAGAAAATGAAATCGTGTCATCTGCTGTCTAAGCAAGCGTTCTGCAGTTCTACAGTATTGAACAAAAGAAGTTACATCAGAACAGACCATTGTTTTAAATCCTTTTTCTTGTTCTCAATCATGGTCTATACTATATGTTTTTTTTCCTCTGTACAAAGATCTCATAAGGCTTCTGAGAAATTAGACTGGGTTGTACAAAGGATGTCAGTGAGAAACTCCTTCCTGACCTCACACCCATTTATCTTTATTGCCTGAAGCAGGCAATTTTAATTCACTTTATCAGTAGATTAACCAAGGATTCAGCCAAGTAGACTGGATAACCTCATACGGTAATAAAATGAAAACCTACACAGGATCAGATTCTGATCGTCCCACAAACGGACTAGAACCTTATTCTACAAGTATCTCATTTACCCAAAAACTGATCTAAGTGGTGTCAGGTACAATTAAATAGAAGGGGATCAGAATCTGGTCCTCTCTTTATAATTCTGCTTCTCCCACAGAATTCTCAGGTCTAGATCTCAGGGCAGCAGTTTCAGTAGGATAGCAAACCAGTCTTACACGGGGGATTGCACACTGCATCAGAGAATAAATTTACCACTAACAACTTTCCAGTCAGTTCCTTATCTACTGGGAACCAAAAGCTTCCCCCAAAAAGATGATCCAGTCAAAATAATCAAGAAGTTCATGCCTCAAAAAAGTACAATAAAAAATTCAAATGGAAAAGGTAACTACCACCTCCAAAAAGGTTCTTGTCTTCCATCTTTCCAAAGTTAGAAGGGTTAGAAAGAATCCACCAAGATGAGATCACATGTGTAAGATTCTCACAACTGAAGAGTAAATAACTCCAGGGAAGTCCCAAAAGGAGCAGCAATAAAACTGCAACAGGGAGCAAGATTCTTGTAAACAACAACCATATGAAAGAAGGTTTTGTATTTTTTGTCTGTCTTAAAATAAGGTACTATACTGAACATTTGCGAAACTGACTCTGTATATTTCTATTTGTAACAGGCTTGCTCACAGAAGTTTTATCTATTTGCATGAACTCAGAGAAGATCTCAATTCTCTTGTAGACTTCTCCCCAAAATGCCTGAATGATGAAAACACTTAAGTGACAGCATCCCACACTGGTGCATTGATGAGTTCTGCAAGATCTAGATTTAAATCCCAAGGCTTAGTAGACTGGAAGTCTGGGGAATAAAGATGTAAAAGCCCAAAAAGAAAAGAGTCAAAAGTGAATGAGTGACATTCCATGCACAAGGAAATAAAAGGCCAGTACATAAGGTAGCTGCTAAAACCTTAATGGTGAAAGGGACAACAATGAAGATCTTTAATTCTATCAAATTATCTAGAATTAGAAACATCAGGCAACATATGTACACATACAAATGTTTCAACCTCGCAGGCACAAAGCTTTTGGTGCACGGCTTGCAGGACTTTGACCAAGTTTATCTTAAATATTTAACAGTTTTGGATTATTCTGAAAACATGAGGTCCCATAATCCAAGCCACAAGATGCCAACTCTCTAGATCTGGGTTGAGAATTTGACACTATTTTCAAGACGGGGAGAAAGAAGGAAAGTTTCCCAAGAAACTGGCAATAGGTCCAAATATCACACTGATGTCTGGAGCCATTAAGATCACAAGTATCCTGATCCACTTACTTTTCTCAGGACTAGAAGCATTCATAGGAGTGGAGAAAATGCATCTCTTCTTGACAGGGATTATGACTTGCTACATGCATTTCCCAGAAATGTTGTTCCCTGACCACTCTAGAGGAAAGACTTCAGTCATTGATATTGCTGCAAGACAAACAAGTCTATCTTTGATAACCATGTTTAGCACAGACTGAGGAAGACATGACTTTATTCCTCATGGAGGACACACAAACTTCTGCCTCAGGAGACTTCATATCAAATGGGAGTGGTTACAAGAATGACATGGACCTTCACATCCACTTCTCCAGATCACAAATCTAAGATGAATCCTTCACAAAAAGTTAACAACAAAGAAGCTTAAAAAAAAAAAAAAAAAAAAAAGGACAAATCTCCCCCAACCATTGAACTGCCTTAGCCAATCTCCAATGGCAGCTGGATGATTGGGGTCCAACCCTGAGAAGATGACACCAAGTTCCCTCTCCAGACTGCAAAGGACTGAACAGAATCATACTAGGAGGGAGATCAAAAGTGATGCAGTGTGGTAGGGACAGTAGTTGAGGGCTTCAGAAGAGGCTCTCTCTGCACTGAAACTGATCCTGAGTACCAAAGTATTCATATTCTTCCCCTCCCCCACCGCCTTCATCTGTTCTACTGGAACAGCAGTGGCTTTCATGCTGCTTGTTCATCTCCAAGCAAGACGAGTGCTCCAAGGACTAAGAACACAAACAATACACCAGCCCCAGGAACCACAAGAAGAGAAAGATTTCAGCAGGTTGACCTGAGGATATGATCTACTTCTTCCTCATAAGAGGGGCTCCTACGTAGTTCAAACCATAAAGCTCTTCATTCTCTTTCCAGGTCAACTAATTTTACATCTTTGGATCACAACAGCACCAAGAGCTTAAGAAGCACAGACTAAACCTTGCCTGATAAGCCGAAGTGGAAGGGCAGGGTCAGCGTCAAGATGCCTTTCAGCTGGTGCTCTCTGGCCTTTGCAGACAGCACATGCCCAGCACCACCTGAATGAATGGCTGCCTCCAGTTATTCCAGGCAATGGTCCGGTATCATTGCTAATGTCCTGTCATTACTGGCATCTTAAAAAATACTGCAAATTATTTCCAACTGATAACAAGGGAGGCAGGGTAGACAAAATTATTTTCAAGTCAAATAAAATTAGAAAATACAGCCAGAAATTTCAGATACCTGGGGAAAAAACACATTAGCTCTGCATTACCTTATTGAGTTCTTCTATTCTTCGTATCAAGTAAGGGTTACTTGACGAATTTTCAAAGTAGACGTAATCTGGAGAAATACAGAAGGAAACCAAAAGTTAGAGTATGTTTTCCTTCAAAGTAAAAACTTTCAAAAAGCCCAAATACACAAAATGACACTGCACTACTTTCATTTTAGCAGCAGCTCACAATTCCAGCATCCCATTTAAATCCGGAAACAGAAGAGATGTATAATCAGAATCCAATCTTGCTTCACTTAACATTTAATCCAAAAAACCAGCATTAATGAAATTTGAAGGCTATAAAATTCCACCCTCAAAATGGGGTAAGTTACAGAGGTTCTCCTGCTACACTCTGCATGCAGAAAGCAATGCTTCAGATCCTCTCCCAGTGATCAGACCACATCACTCCCATCCATGAGTCCTTTTACTTGCCTGCTCTCTCCTTCCATGCCCAGTTCTAGCTTCCAGCTTCAAGGCTTTGCATAATTCTGTCCCCCCCCAACACGTCTCATCCTATCTCCCATTTGTTCCACCTACGAATAATGCCTTACTTCCCCCTGGCTCTCTTTATTGGATTCTTATATTTGCCCTTATTCCCACATCTGAAACTGTCTCTTTATCCACAGATCTCTCCTTCCAAATCCCTCACCAAAATCTGTTTCTTCTGTAAACCCCATCAATGTAAGCTGTCAGTAAAAGTGCTGTCACCATGCATACAATTTAATATTAATCCCCATGAGAGGGAGGTATGATCACCCCTAACTCACAGATTGAGTAATACCATTAAGTTCTTACAAAGCTCTTTTCATCAGTAGATCTCAAAGCACTGTACAAAGGAGGTTAGTATCATCTCCAGTTTACTGATAGGGAAACTAAGGCACACAGCGAGAAAGTGACCTGCCCACGGACACACAGCAGGCCAATGGCAGAGCTGGGAACAGAGCACAGGTCTCCTTTGTCCCAGTCCAGTGCTCTGTCCCATAGGCAAAACTTCTAGGCATCGTACATTCAGAGAGATCACGACAGGGACTGACTCAAAGAGTTTGTAATCTGAGACAATACATATATGAAAGGTTGAAGAGTGGAATTCAGTCAAACATACCTAACTGTTACATGCTCCTACAGAAATATACTTGGACTGCCTGTAAGCCACCGAGCGCTCTCACCAGCCCGCACATCAAAGAACACGCACCAGCTAGGCGATTCTAGTCCCTTTTTTCCCAGGGTCTTGATTTTATTTCTTCAAAATAAAGCCACTTAGCACAGGTACATCTCAGTCATGCTCTTCGCTCTCTGTAGAAGACCCAGGTTGCAGGGGGCAGCGGGGGACAACTCTCTACAGCATTACACTCCACAAACTGTGTGCCTGTGAGTCAAGGTGAGCCTCTCTGCTCCCTTCTCCTTTGTAGTCAGCTCCCAATAGGATTACACTACTCAGGCTATCTGCCTGAGAGTCTCCTATAAACTGGGTTATTTTCTTCCCCGTGGGGACTTCTGCAAGAACCAGACTACTTCCCTGCATTTCTCATTTGCAGCTAAACTCATGCTCATTTTTATGAGGACCAGGTAATTTCCGACCTATCACCAGATCCCCAGCCTCTCAGTCGCAGCTGGGAGGCAGTGATTAGCCACAGATGGGGCTGGGCCAAACTCCCTTTAAAGGGCCAGCCATTCTGTGACACCAGCCCTCCGTCTAGCCATTAATCATTAGAGTCCGGATGCCACCAGAGTAGCTCTTGAGATCACACACTACTAAATCTAAGATGGGGGAATCCAGAGGGAAGTTGTCTCTCACCTGTATTTAGATTTTAAGCTCAACAGCTACTCGGGGCAGGAACCATGTCTTCCTCAGCTCTGAGCCGGCTGGCAGGGCTTGCCATCATGGTTTGTTTGTTGTCTAACAGAGCGAACAGAGCACTGGTCAGTGCAACAATCCATTTGTCAACCAACAGGTGCTGGAGAACAGCGGGGAGTGT
>ML675646.1:546638-573229 GCA_007922155.1 Mesoclemmys tuberculata | reverse complement strand
AACTACAAGTCCGAGTTGACTGGACCTCTCCCCAGTAGCTAGACAGGACTGGGGTGTTCTGTAGTCAGTGGACCAGCGCATCCCCACGGAAGTGAGCAAGCATAGAATATTAGAGTTGGAAGGGACCTCAGGAGGTATCTAGTCCAAACCCCTGCTCAAAGCAGGACTATCCTCAGCTAAATCATACAGCCAGGGTTTTGTCAAACCTCAGCTTAAAAACCTCTAAAGATGGAGATGCCACCACCTCCCTAGATAACCCATTCCAATGCTTCACCACTCTCCTAGTGAAACTTTTTCCTAATGTCCAACCTAGAACTCCCCCCCTGCAACTTGAGACCGTTGCTCCTTGTTCTGTCATCTGCCACCACTGAAAACAGCCTAGCTCCATCCTCCCTGGAACCCCCTTTCAGGTAGTTAAAGGCTACTATCAAATCCCCCCTCATTCTTCTCTTCTGCAGACTAAACAGGCCTAGTTCTGGTGCTCCAGCCCCCTAATCCTTTTTGTTGCCCTGTGCTGGACTCTCTCCAACTTGTCCACATCCTTTTTGTAGTGGGGGGCCCAAAACTGGACAGCATATCCAAATGCGGCCTCACCAATGCTGAATAGAGGGGAATAATCACTTCCCGTGATCCGCTGGCAATGCTCTTACTAATGCAGCCCAATATGCCATTTGCCTTCTTGGCAACCAGATCATACTGCTGACTCATATCCAGCTTCTTATCCACTGTAACCCCCAGATCCTTTTCTGCAGGGAAGCATGCCCCAGAGCACTCAGAAGAAGAAACAGGGTCCAGTCTTTCAAATAAAGTTACAGAGATACAAAATGCGGGCATGACACCGTGACAAGGCGGGGCAGCATTTTCCCTATGATGTTGGATTTACGTGATAACAAGAATTAGTCTTGCATGGGAAGGCTCAAGCTCTCAGAACATGTACTTTTGTGTTGCATAAATTATTAAACAATCCTGATGAACTGTAAGGACACTACACAGCAGCCTTCTGTGAACTCACAAAGAGGGTCTCCAGCTCCTTAGGTCAACTCCCATTAACTTGGAATTAAGGGCCAAGGGCTGAAATCCTCTTCCTGCCTCTGCAACAGCCACTCTCTCTTTATATCTTCCCTCTTTTCAGGATATAAGAGTCAGTGGTGGACCAAGCTCAGAAGTCTGGAGTTTGCATTTGGTTTGGAAAAGGATCCAATGTTTGAATCTCATATGTATTATTTGAACCCCGAAGTGTCAAATTTTATCATAAGAAAGCACTAGGCTGGTACACTATGCAAAGTAGGAGCAAAAAGAGTTTCAAATCACAATGACTAATTCTAGAACAGGCAGCCTGAAGGAGTAACAACATTTAGCACTTTACAAACATTAAGAATTAATGGAACAATAACTAAAATTAGAGGAAACCATCCCAACAAGAGAACTAGTGGGTTTTCTTCTAAGGGGGCATGCACTGAGTGGAGGGGGTGCATGAATGAGTGTGTACCTCCCACACAGCTCTGCCTCACCATCGCTCCCTGATCAGCAGCAAGTTGGTGGAGGGAATCTGTCTCGCAGAGGAGACTTAAGGATAAGTCAGGGCTCCAAGACCAGGAGAAGAGCTGAATGATTCCTTCCTCCCTCTGCCCCCTACTCAATTAACTACAATTTACCCCAGTTCCTACTGCAGAGCCGGTCGAGTTTGAGGATTTGGGACTAAGTGTGAAGAGATTACATTCATGAACCCCAAGAATGAAAATCAGAGAACCCAAAATAAATGTCAACATTTTTATTTGAACATACAACCTTAACTCCACTCCTCTATAAGTTAGTATGCATTACAAGCCTTCGATTACGTTCTGCATAGTATTTCTCAAACAATAGAACATAAAATAAAATGACAACCTTACATGAAAAATTGTAATAATGTGTATTTAATACAAGAGCTTATTACACAATCTGGCATGAGTCAATAAAATAGTGTTATCATTAGAGATTATAGGCTTGCCAAAAGCTGGCATAGAGCAACCACTAACAGTTTATAGTTGTAAATATACCAGATACAGGACATCTAGATTCTTTGTTTAAAAAAAAAAAAAAAAAGAAACTATATTTGAAATGGGCAGCACTACACAATTTACAAGTCTGTGATTAGTATCTGCAATCAAATCTTGGCACCACCCACACTAACAGCCTATAGATGCAGGTTCATTTTTCAGTGGCCATGCAAAGGTGGGTGGTGGGTTGCCACCAAAAAAAGCAGTCAAACTCTCTGCAGAAGAAGTGCTTACTTAGAGGATATGTTCAAACCATCATACCATAACACTGGTCATGCCATGAAGCCTTTGATCACAGATAGATCTTACATTTCAACTGTAATGTAGATACACACCAACACCATATAAGTTTCAGATCAGGCTCTCCCACATTAAGCAGCCCACCATGAGTTAACAAGCAGATGAAGAAGATGTTGTCATCCAGTTCACATTACTGAAACTAGCTGGAAATACTTTAAAAATTTCAATCTTTTTAATGACTAATTAAAAAGTAGAGCATGCTACAAATCAAAAAAAAGATTAGTCCAAAGAGGAACAGCATTCACATTCTCTCAAAAGCTCTAAAAACTCCAACTAGAGTTCAAATATTCTATACAAAGTCATTTCTGTGAACCGTTGCTCATCATAAAAAAATTAAAATTCAGAGAGTTCTCCCTTAAAATGGTGCTTTAGAGGATAGGGAACTCTTGGAGGTGCATCAGAAATTATACATAATGTGGTTAATACCCACAGCCTCTCTCAGGAATTCAGAGAAATTAGGAAACAAAGCTCCTTCTCCATGTTATCCATCAATTATATGCACCTTCCAGAATACTGGGACGGAAGAGGGGGTTTACAAATAAAAGGAAAGTTTGGAAACCAAACTGAACTCCTCACATCAATAAATCATCTCCAACTACTTTAATGCTATAGGATTACTATAACTACTGTAATGTTTCCTCACTAAGTTTTGCACAAAGGGGTGAAATATTTCCGCATCACCACCTGCCCAACAGCCGCTATTTTCATAAAACAGTCTCTGCAGATAGTGGCTAAAGCTACAGAATGTGTGAGAGGAAAAAATCCTATTGATGATTACCTCACAAATGAGCACTGGACGTTGGGCCCCTAATGGTTCTGACACTGGTAAAATAGCAGGTGGCCTGAAAGGAAGGGGGAGGGAGAGGAATGAGCACCAGCACCATGCTTGTAATTCAGCCACTGCTACAACATAGGGAAAGGATATGTGGCTAAGAACCACTCCCAAAAATATTACGAAATAAATTTATAGATTCCAAGTCCAGAAGGGACCACTGTAATCAGACCTCCTGTACAACACAGGCCAGAGAACCTCCCCAACAAAACTGCTAGAGCAGATAGTTTAGAAAAGGAGCCAATCATGATTTCATAGGCATGCGCAGCACATTTCATTAGGGTGTACACCCAGGGAATTTTATTTTATTTATTTTTTTAATTTTTATTTATTTTTATTTTTTTTTAAAAGGCAAGTGGGACTCGCGGCGGAGAATAACAGCCTTTCACTTTCCACTATGAAACCCCACGGCAAACTTAAATTCGGTGGCACAGTAGGACTCTCAGTGGAGAATAACACCGCAAGATCTCTTGTTCCCAAGCACTGATGCGAGATCTCACAGAATTTTACTCTCCGCTGCGAGTCCTACTCTGCTGCCAAATCTCAAGGTCTTGCAGCGGAGTGCACAGCAGCCACGAGCCAGACCAAAAAAGGTTTGCCACTTCTGCATTAGGGTGTGCCTGGGCACACCCGGCACACACGCCTATGCATGAATTTAATAATGGTCAGTGAGGGAGAATCCACCATGATCCTTGGTAAATTGTTCCAATAGTTAATTACTCTCACTGTTAAATAGGTACACCTTTCCACTCTGAATTTTGTCTAGCTTCAAATTCCAGCCATGGGAGCATGTTATATCTTTCTCTGCTAGGTTGAAGAGCACATTTGTTTCACTTCTAGATACTTTTAGGCTGCAATCAAGTTACCCCTTAACCTTCTTTGTTCAGCTAAATAGGTTGAGCTCCATGAGTCTATCACTATAAGGCAGGTTTTCTAATCCTTTAATTTTTCTCATGGCTCTTCTCTGAATCCTCTACAATTTACCAACATTCATCTTGAATTGTGGGCACCAGAACTGGACATGGTATTCCAGCAGCGGTCACACCAGTGCCAAATACAGCAGTAAAATAACCCCTCCACTCCTACTTGAAATTTCCATTCATTCACCCAAGGATCACATTAGCCCTTTTGGCTACAGCTTTACACTGGGAACTCCTGTTCTGCTGATTACCCATCACAACCCCTAAATCTTTTTCAGTGATGGAAAAAAGCAGCATGACACCTCAAGTAATGGAGTAACATGAGGAAATCAGGCACTTCAGACAGGAGAGACCAAGCGTCCTGGCCTACTGGCTTTACCGCCTACTGCCCTAAGTGCAGAACCAATCTTCCTGCTCTGTGCTCCATGAAAGTAACAAAGACAGAGCAGAACGACGCAGAGAATCTCCTCAGAAACACAGGCTACCATGAACACACCCTCCACTCTCACACTGGCTCCTTGCAGAATTCTGAGTCAGAATTCAAGGATTCAGTCCTTATCTTCAAGGTGTTCAGTGACCTGGGCTGAGGATGCCTAAAGGAGTACGTGATGAAGGCTGAGATGGATTACTCCCCTCCTCTGGCACAGTGTAGCTTTCTGCAGCAAGGGTAAACAGAGCAGCAAACAGAGAACAGGATTTGTCTATGTTAAAAAAGTCAACACACAAAGAACACTCCACTGCTCATCCGAGGGAGGACAAAAGAGCAAACACCATGTGACAAATGTTAATCAGGTGACAAGGCACTGGGGGAAGATACTCAGATAATAGGTGATGAGCCCACATAGCATGGTTAGGGCGGGAACGCTGAAGTCTGGACATCACAGGAGTGTTTCAGTGAAGCATCCACAATTCTGGAATTCTGTCTAATACTAGGATATATAAATTTCTGGTCCAAATAACACAATCTGCCCAATAACTAACATCATTGGGGAGAGAGATTGGGTTAACAGCAGAGACAAATTGTACCAATGTGGGGAAAGGTAACAGTTTTGGAAGTTATGAACTCAGACGCTTCCAAGCATCTGCACACTTTACAATCCTCAGAAAAGTGGTTTGAACATTCCTCATGAATTTCCCCCTTCTGTTTCACATGGGGTTGTAGAGAGATCAGGACTGGGCTGGCTGCTGCCCCTGCACCTGCATTTTTGGATCGGGCAGGATGCAGATGTGCTGTCCTTTTTTCTTGCATTTCAGCCACTTTTTGCTCACTAAAGTTTTTAAACTAAACATCAGACTACAAAATGAGATTTGGATCCTGTTCTTTGTCATTGGTAGTTAGCATGGAGAGAGTTGAACATATTATTGGAGACATATCAATGACCATCTAAGGGAGGTCAGGACACCATATAGTTATGGAGTCGTTTTGTTTTGAAAGAGAGGATAGCCTATTAGCATACAAATTTATACACACACTGCTTTTTTTATATGATCTTACATTTGAATGTAAATTAATACTCAAATATTAGTTTATCATAAAACATCTTGAGTTTCAACGCAAGCTGCAGTAAATATATCAAATATACATTTTGACTAAAGAACAGTTATTTGTAGCAAACAGTTAAAAATTGCTTGCATGGATCCACGCAGTAAGCATTGCAAAATGCATGCCCTCACATTCAATTTAAAAACTCTTGATCGCAACATCTGTTGGATTTAAATCCGTTGATAGCAGCACCCATTGGATTTAAAAGTGGCACATCATCAACCACAACTCAGTTCTCTTCCACTAATTCAAGGATCTATTGTGCGACTCAAAAGCAACTTGCTTTTGCAGGCAATCATCTTGAACTATAAGTAACCAACTGATCCAACTGAGCGATTCTATTCCTCCCTGCTTAGACATGAAGCACACTGATGCTTAAGTGTCTGCCTTAGCTAGGACCAAAAGGTCTTCAAAAGTATTCAGAGTCATATTTCCAGGACGTTCACACAGCACTCATGGGTTTCTCTCTCTGAAGGAGTCTCTGAGACCTGAACAAGCTTTACTTTTTTTTTTTAAACCACCTGTGACTAAGCACTTTAGTTTTAGTGTTTAGCCTTAGATCTCTCTCTAACATTTCAAGGGTTCAGGGTATTTAAGTTTTGGGATGAATGCAAACAGAGTGAGGTGCTCACTGAACACTGTCTGATGGAAAGAAAAACCTAAGATGGTTAGATAACGCAGGAAAGGCTCTCCAACCCCAGACTGGAACATACTGATTGTCAACTGATCCACACGACTCCGAAGAGCTTAACACTTATCAAAGGTTCCATGGCTTGTGAGACAAAGCACAATTCCCATGGCGAATAACCTGGTGTCAACACACCAGCTACCTAGAGTTGGCAAAAGGAAGTAGAACTACTCCCAAACCACCAATTTCACCACTTTGAGAGCAAGCTTCTGGATCTCACCAATGGTTACAGGAAGCCCTAGGCTTCCAGGCTGCTGTCTGAGGCCAGAATCCTACAACCAACTTCTCAGATCTGAATTGGCAGTGACTGCCTTTCTCACTGAGCACAAATCCACACAGATTCCCAATTTAATCTGGTCATAATTACTTGGAATAGCCCAGTCCAAAGACTGGAAACATTCCCTGCTCAGAACCTACTGGTCTGAGGATCACCAGTGACCTCCTGACTATCCTTAAAACATCTCAGGGAATGCCCCTTGGTCATCAGGTCTACATACTTAGCAAATCCCCTACCACCAGAACAGTCTGTCCCAGCTGATAGATTAGCGGCAGTTTGGCTTGCTGCTACTCAGTCACAGCAAGTTATAGCTGCCATAGAAGTTGTGGCAGCTCTACCAATCACTTGAACATCTCACATTCCCCTGTGTTAGCCTGCAGAGAATCCGCTTGGCGTTCTGAAGCCTCACTACCCAGATACCTGTAAGCTGCTGGAGGAATGCTCGGTTTTCCACTTCAATATTTTAGAATACATAAAGCCTCATCTACACACGTAGATCCTGACCTACTTGTGTGTGGACATTCTGAGGACAGGCCTACGTTACAGTTAGGACAACATAAGCTGCCTTGCACTGACTTATTTGTGCATGTGTCTACACCTAAATTTGTCTCCTACCAATGGAAGTGCCTCGTTTCAGCGACACAGTAACAGCACTTCCCAAGTGGTGTTGAGCCATAGGCAATGTACTGAGGTCAATTCAAAATAAGTGAACACACTGTTACTTATGTCAACCTTAGCAATCCTTCAGCAGCTGTACCACAAAGCCCGACACAGACTGCTCTGGTCACCATGATGAACTGCACTGCCCGCGTGGAGACCAGAAGTCAGGGACTTTAAAGCCCTATGCATTTTTGAAGTCTGTTCTTCATTGTCCAGGTTGGCAAGCACACCTAGCAACTCTCCACTGTTGTGTGCAACTGCCCAGCTGACCACGCCAGTCACACTCCAGCTCGAAGTAGACAGAAGATATTAAATCTCCTGGGTGTGTGTGGAGAAGAGGCTGTGCAGGCACAGCTACGGATCAGCCGTAGAAATGTGGATATCTACGAGCAGCTTGCATGGGGGAGGCAGGAGAAGTGGTACGACAGGGACCAGTAGCACAGCCGTGTGAAAGCGAAGGAACTGCTGCAGGCATACCAGAAGGGCAAGGATGCCAACAGTCAATCCTGAGCCAAGCCACGGACCTGCCAATTTTACGAAGAGCTACATGCCATAACTGGTAAAGACCCTGCCACCAACCTGCAGACTGCTGTGGATACCTCTGTGGAGCCCGAGTCACAGGCCCCTGGCATGAACAGCAAGAAAGAGGAGGTGATGGAGGTTCTGCAGCCACTGCTTGTCATCCCAACCCTTCATTATAATGCAACCTCATCAGTCAGTGCTCATTTCTCAGCCCCAAAAGCAGCACTCCATCTTCTGCAGCTGCTCTGTGACCATCTCCACCAACCTTGAACTGGTGGACAAATTGCGGTGGGACACAGAGAGAACCAAGAAATCACCACATTCCCTGCTGATTTGGTTCTTCTTCCCACTGTGCGCGTATCGGAGGAACGTGCATCCTGTACTTGCAACACTTATGACAATCTGTGCAGAGCTGTGCAAGCTCCATGCTTCTCTTGGAGATGGTGGACAGTGAGGAGGGCCATGCAGATTTGTAGGATTTTAAAGGAATATCCCAACATTTCTTAGTCTAGGTGACATTATGGGATGGAAACAGCTGCACTCTGAGAAGTTGCTCCCTTGTTCCCAGTCACCCCTGCATGATTAAATTTCCGCCTCACCATGCACTACCAAAATTTCCCAAAAGGGAGTGTGCTGGACAATGGCGGTTAGCACACTCTGATGCCCACCTATGGTGCAGCGACACAAGAATGCCTAGTGAGCATGCACACGTACAAGCAACATTATTCCTGTGGCAGCTTTATTCTGACGTAACTTGTGTCAACCAAAGTTTTTACTGTAGACATGCCTTACTCTAGCATACATGTCTCCACACAGAATAATCTGGCATAATTCATGTGTAGGCAAGCAGTTAATAGAAACAGCAGGCATTTTACATAAAAAAAGCAGCACACGCAACATGTTCTCAAAGGCCTTCCCTTCCAATTAACGAGTAGGCATTTTAAATTTCTTATACTTCTTCTAAGAGACCGACAGGCCTTCAATCTTTAGCCCTGTACACTTGTGCAAGGTCTACACAAGAAGATAATACCTAGCTTCCAGCAAACAGGGTAAGGCAACATTACCATATAGTTGTGTAACAAGGCAAAGGGTAGAAAACCCCTCATCTGCTTCTGTTAGCCCAAACCTAAGGGGCTTGGGCAGTGCAGGTAACAGATGCCGCCCCTGATTAAGCTGGGTCTGAGCTGAGCCTAACCTAATGACGGAACTGGGAACAGCTGGGGACCTGGCCCAGAGAGACAAATAGGCCAGTACCTGAAGCCAGGGAAAGAGGTGTGGCTGAGCAGGGCCAGGGAGTCTGGGAGACAGGCTACCTGCTGGCCAGGAGGGAGGTCAAACCCTGAGCCTCTGAGCCCCTAGAGTGCCTAGGGCAGAAACCTGGGACCAACTGTTATGCACTGTAAATTTAATATATCTCCACCCTGCAAAAATCTGCACTACTTGAAAGGAAAGTTAAGTTTGCAAAGAGAAACATTCGGAAGTCAAGAAATGTCCTGGCTACAGGAACCCCACTAGTTTTGGCTCCTCCTTTATACAAATGCCCTAAATTTCAGTCTATTAATGGAATCATGCGCGCGCACACACACACACAGGCAGAGAACACCATTAGTGACTGTGCTACATGAGGCAGCGGGTCCCTATGCACACTGAGTATGTCAGAAGTGTGGTAGAGCTGTGCCTCAATTTAGGCCAAATTCTATTTGCAATTACAACAGCATAAACCCATGCGACGACATCTGCTGAGGGAGAGACACCCAGAGAAAAAAGGTAAAGCTTATGAGTGCACAAGTGAAGGATCCAGGCATATGAGGAGGCAAGATCTCCATAAGAAGGGTGTAGAGGAAGACTGAGTAGGCACTTGCAAAGACATGAACTTCTTTTAAACGTCAGCGCAGACGCATTTAAAGTCAGCGTGTCTGTGGGTGTAAAGGATGGCACGGGTGTTCCTCAAGGAGCAATCAGCTTAAATGCAGGTATTTCCTCTCAGTGGCTAGGTTCACTAGTTCTAATGGTGGGTTTCCCCTTTGCTCTGCAGAGCTGGAGACAGGGCTGCATCAATAACCAGGGATAGGCCTCTAGCTCCTCCCCTTAGAAACTCCACGAGAACTCTAACGTGATCAAGAAACTGATCTAAATTTGGGAATCCTAATGCTGAAATATTAACCCTAGATCCCTATTACACTTTCTTCACAGGAAGGAGAATTTAGATCTAGGTAGGAAAGACTTGATTAATCTGCTCATTGACGGCACGTCTATACCTTAAGTCAACCTATGTTAAGTCAATTTACAGCCACTGCAGTAATTACTGTAGTAGTTCATGTCCAAACTGCCCTTCTTCTGTCAGTGGTGCCCCAGCTCTCCACCGGGCGCCCAGCAGCTGTCCAGTCTCTTAGCCCTCCGCTCGCCACTGGGAGCCCAGGCAGCAGCCCACCTAGGAGCCAGGAACCGTGAAATTGACAAGAATGACAGCCAACAACCAAGGTAAGTAATCAGCAGCGTCTACATGGACACCGCCATCCTAACTACACCAACATAAGCCATATGCCTCTCATGGAGGTTGAGTTATGTTGGTGTACTACAACACTTACATCGGAAGGAGTAAGGCTGTAGTATAGACATGACATAATTAGGTCAACGTAAGCTGCCTTACATTGATCTCTCTCTGTAGTGCAGATCAGGGGCTGAGAGAGGGAAAACAAAGGTAAGTTTGTTTTAAATCCAATGGCCAAGGTCATCACTCCCAAAACTGGGATTTTAACAGCAAGGTATTCCATGATAAGGTCTTTTACTAAAAAGTAGTACATACCTGAACAGAAAACAAAAAACATGGTTACTTACTAGTAACTGTTGTTCTTCAAGATGTGTTGCTCACGTCCATTCCACTTAGGTGAGTGCGCACCCTCGTGCACGGCCTCCGGAGAACTTTTTCCCTAGCAGCCCCCTGTAGGGGCCGGCCTCGGTGCCCCCTGTAGTGCCACCCTCATGCAGCGGTATATAGGGCATCGCCGGCCCCTCCCCTCCTCAGTCCCTTCTTTCTGCCGACTCCGACAGTGGGGACGGAGGGTGAGTGTGGAATGGATATGAGCAAAACGTCTCGAAGAACAACAGTTACTGGTAAGTAACTATGTTTTCTCCTTCGAGTGATTGCTCATATGCATTCCACTTAGGTGATTAACGAGCCATACCTGGAGGCGGGTAGGAGTCAACGGTGAGCTGCCCTCAGCACGGCTCTGCCAACTCGCGCGTCCTCCCACAAATGCTGGACGACAGCGTAGTGCGCAGCAAAGGTGTGCACCGAAGACCAGGTGGCAGCCCTGCAGATGTTATCCGGGGGACCCGTTCCAGAAAGGCCGCCGACGTGGACTGGGCCCTCATCGAGTGCGCCATCACCACTCCGGGAAGTTGGACGCCTGCACGTTCGTAACAGAACCTGATGCAGGCAGTGATCCATCTGGCGAGGCAGTGGACGGAAACTGGGGATCCCTTCATAATGTCCGCCACCGCGACGAAGAGCTGCATGGTCTTCTGGAACAGCTTCGTCCTCTTGAGGTAGAACGCCAGCACCCTCCTTATGTCCAGGGTGTGCAGTCTCCTCTCCACCGCCGACCCGTACGGTTTAGGAAAAAACACAGGGAGGAAAATGTCTTGGTTATAAAGGAATTGGGAGACTACCTTAGGCAGGAACGCTGGGTGAGGTCTCAGCTGCACCTTATCCCGGAAGAACAGGGTATAGGGGGGCTCCGAGGTCAAAGCTCTTAGCTCAGAGACCCTCCTAGCTGAGGTAATGGCCACGAGGAAGGCCACCTTCCAGGACAGGATCAGCAGGGGGCAGGTGGCCAAGGGCTCAAAGGGGGGCCCCGTCAGTCTGTCAAGGACCAGGTTGAGATTCCAAGGAGGCACCGGGTCATGGGCCTGCAGGTAAAGCCTCTCAACCCCCTTGAGGAATCTCACCGACATGAGGTGGGAGAACAGGGACCGCCCCCCCCCATTGGCTGATGGAAAACTAAGATGGCCACTAGGTGCACCCTGAGGGAGGCTAGCACTAGACCCTGTAGTCTAAACTGCGGCAGGTACTCAAGAACAGCCTGCACGGGGGACGTACCAGGGGTTATGCCCGCGACTCCGCCCAGCAGGTGAACCTCCTTCACTTGGCCCTGTAGGCGACCTGCGGGGAGGGTTTCCTGCTTCCCAGGAGCACGCGTTGGACCTGCTCCGAGCAGGTTCTCTCCTCCTCGGTCAGCCAGAAAGCCTCCAGACTGTCAGGTGCAGGGAATCCAGGTTGGGATGCAGCAGGTGACTGTGGTCCTGGGAGAGCTCCTCCTCGGGAGCTCGATCGGCGGGGCGACCGACAGGTCCTGTAGCATGCTGAACCAGTACTGCCTCGGCCACACTGGGGCAATCAGTATGACGTCCCCTCTGTCTCTCTTGATTTCCAAGAGGACCTGGGTAGGAGCGGGAAGGGGGGAACGCGTACATGAGGGTTCCCGTCCATTCAATGAGGAACGCGTCGGAGAAGGAGCCCGGCTCATGACCCCAGAGCGAGCAGAACCTTGGGCACTTCCTGTTCCAGGACGACGCGAACAGGTCCAGTCGGGGAACACCCCACTCGTGGAAAATCCTGGCTGCTACCTCCGGATGCAACGACCAGTCGTGTTGGGGTAGAAACGACCTGCTGAGGTGGTCCGCCTCATCGTTCCTGACCCCCGGGAGGTGAGAGGTGGTTAAACAGAAATCGTGCCTCACCGCAAAGTCCCAAAGTCGAAGCGCCTCCTGGCACAGAGCTGAGGAGCGCGCCCCCCTTGATTGTTTATGTAATACATTGCTGCGGTGTTGTCCGTCAGCACCTGTACCATTTTGCCCAGTAAACAATGGAGGAATACCTTGCATGCCAGTCTGACTGCCCTCACGTCTTTTACGTTGATGCGGAGGGCAGTCTCCTCCTGTGACCAGCGGCCCTCGGTACTCAGGCCACTGCTGACATGAGCCCCCCAACCGAGGTCCGACACGTCCATGATCAGGGTGACCAAGGGGGTCAGGGCCCTGAATGGACCCCCTTCCAACACTGTCCCGGGGTTCAACCACCAACTCAGTGACCCCAACACCATGGGGGGCACCATGACCACCCTGTCCAGAGGGTGCCTGCTGGGCACATACACCGTGGCCAACCAACCTTGGAGAGGCCTGAGCCTGAGGCGGGTCAACCTCATCGCATAGGTGCACGTGGCCATGTGGCCCAACAGCTGAAGGCACTCCCTGGCTGTCGTCATGGGGCACCTCTGAAATTGCGATATGATCGCCGTCATGGCCTCGAATCTCGAGCGTGGGAGGGAGGCTTTGGCCCGCACCGAGTCTAGGGATGCCCCTATAAACTCTATGTGCTGCACCGGTGACAGCGTCGACTTCTGCTCATTGATGAGCAGCCCCAGATCGTGGCAGGTGGCCTGGACGAAGGAGATCGCCTCACACACCTGCGACTTGGTCTTGCCCCTTATCAACCAATCGTCCAGGTAGGGGAATATTTGGATCCCCCTGCGCCTCAGGAAGGCCGTCACCACTGCCATACACTTGGCAAACACTCTGGGGGAGGAAGACAGGCCAAAGGACAAGGCCGTAAACTGGTAGTGGCCACCAGCTACCATGAACCTTAGATAATGCCTGTGGGCGGGAAGGATGGACATGTGGAAGTACGCATCCTTCAGATCGAGGGCGGCAAACCAATCTCCTGGATTCAACACGGGGATAATGGCTGCCAGGGACACCATGTGAAACTTCAGTTTCTTTATGAACCTGTTCAACCTGCACAGGTCCAGTATAGGCCTGAGGCCTCCCTTGACTTTGGGAACGAGGAAGTACCTCGAGTAAAACCTCTTCCCCACCTCGAGCGGCGGAACCGCTTCTATGGCTTCCTTGTGCAGGAGGAAGCGGACCTCCTGAAGAAATAATTGCTCGTGAGAGGGGTCCCTGAAGAGGGGGGGGAGGTGAGTGAGGGGGAGGAAGCCACAAGCTGTAGGGCGTAACCCCGGTGCACTGTGTCGAGGACCCAGCGGTCCTAGGTGATGTCCTGCCACAGGCCAAGGTAGGGCGCGGAGAGAATCCAGGGAACAAATGGTGGTGCCACCCTCGGGCGCACCGTCAAAAGTTACACTTTTCCTTGGAGCCCTGGGAGGGTCCTTTCCGGGAAGCCGTGGACGACACAGGGCGGTCACGCCGTCCGGGATCCGTGCTCCTATCCCTACCGCTCGCGGGGGGGAAAGGCCTAGGCGGTGGCCTAGGTTGCTGCCGCTGCGGCTGCTGGCAAGTCTGTAACCTCGCCGCCTGAGGGGTATACAGACCCAAGGAGCAGAGCGTTGCCCTTGAGTCCTTCAGGGCGTACAGCTTCTCATCCGTCCTCTCCGAGAAGATGGTGGCTCCATCAAACGGCAGATCCTGGATGGAGTGCTGCACCTCCTGGGACAAGTCCATGGACTGTAGCCATGCTGCTCGCTGCATGGCAACGGCGGAGGCCATCACCCTGCTGGCCGTGTCAGCAGTGTCAGAAGCAGTCTGCAGGGCTGCGCTGGCTAGTTATTCCTTCCTCCAGGACCGTGGCGAAGTCCACAACCTGCTCCTGGGGCAGGGACTCTGCGAACTTTCGCAGCGAGTCCCAAAGGTTCAAGTTATAGCTGCCTAAGAGGGCCTGGTGGTTAGCCACCATGAATTGGAGCGCCCCCGTGGAGTAGACCTTCCTGCTGAAGAGGTCTAGTCTCCTACCCTCCTTGTTCTTAGGGGAGGCGCTCTGAGCCCCCTGCCTGTCTCTCTGGTTGGCAGCATCCACAACCAGAGTGCCAGGGGTAGGGCGGGTGTATAAGTACTCGTGCCCTTCAGCTGGCACGTAGTACTTCTTCTCGGCACCCTTGGAAGTTGGGGCGACCGAAGAGGGGGTCTGCCAGACGCAGGACCCTCTCATGAATGGGGAGGGCTACCCTGGACGGTCCTTGAGTCCCCACACGCCCGAAGAGGGGGTCCACCTCTTCCCCCAGCACCTTGACCTCCAGGCCAAGGTTAGAGGCCACCCGTTTCAGGAGCTCCTGGTGAGCCCTGAAATCAATAATTGGGGCCCCCTGGTCCCTGACAACCGCCTTGTCCAGCGACGAAGAAGAGGACAGGTGGCAGCGTCCAGTAGAGGGGCCCTTCCCGGGGTCGTCGTCCTCCGAGGAGTGGTCTCCCTCCTGCACCGAAGGTGCCTGTTGAGGGGCTATCTGTGTAACAGAGGCAGGGGCCGACATTGTTCCTTGCCCCATCTGGGCTGCCCACGGACCCCAAAATGGCCATTGCCAAGGGGGTTGGGGCCAGCCAGGTGCTGGTGCGTATACCTCCTCCTGGCGACGGGTCCGGGATCCCGAGCCAGGAGATCGGTGCCAGCGGCGTTGCCAGGAAGAGCCGCTCCAGGACCCACTACCGGATGATCCCGACGAGCGACGTCGTCTGCATTGCCGACGGTGGGGCGACACAGACGAGGATGAAGACCGGCGCAGAGGGAGGGATGACTTATGATGCCTCTTCCCGGAAGCCGGCGAACAGTGCCGAGAGCGGCGTCTCGGTGCCGGGCTGGAGCTGGACGCAGACCATGAGCGGTGCCGCCTGGAAGACCTGGAGCGGTGCCGGGATGACTCATCAGATGACGAAGAAGGAGAGGAGCTATTGAGCTCGACTCTCCGGCGTCGAGTGGTGGACGGCCGTTCCTCCGGTGCCGGGCGCGCCCACCCTTCGGGGACACCCATTGTGAGCTTGCCCCAGGATACAGGCCCTGACTCTCTCAGCCGAGAGAGGTCCGGAGGCGTGGGCAAGGCCAGCAAGGTTCCAGCTGCTTCAAATGCCTCCGGCATAGAAGGGTCCAGGAGTCGGGGGAGGTTTCCTGAAAGATGGTGCCGGTGCCGGAGCAGGCAGCACATCCGAGAGACGAAGCAACTCCGGGCTCGACCCCGGCCACTCCTGCGGTGCAGGGGAGCGCTCCAAGCGCAGACGGTGCTTCTTCCTCCTCGGCACCGGGGATGTTCGGTGCCAAGGCGCCTGCGGTGCTGGTGGAGCACTCTGCACCGAGGAAATGCTCAGTGCAGAGGGAGTCCGCGTCGGCTCGGACGCCGGACGCAAGGCAGACTCCATGAGAATGGCCTTAAGCCGGATCTCCCTTTCTTTTTGGGTCCGCGGCTTAAAGGCCTTGCAAATGCGGCACCGGTCCTTTCAGTGCTGCTCCCCCAGACACTTTAGGCAGCGGTCGTGGGGGTCGCTGCGGGAAAAGCCTTCCCGCAGCCAGCGCAGGGTTTGAACCCCGGCGAGCCCGGCATAGCCGGGTCGCCCAGAGCCCTAAGGCTCTTTCCTACACTAACTAAAGGTTGTTATCTAACTGAAAAACTGAGTTCAGGGTGAACTGCTAACTAACTACTTACATCAGGGAAGAAAGCCTTGCAAGGAGCAAGGGTTGTTCCTGATGCCCGTCACGGGCGGAAAGAAGGAACTGAGGAGGGGAGGGGCCGGCAGCGCCCTATATGCCGCTGCATGAGGGCGGCACTCCAGGGGGCACTGAGGCCGGACCCTACAGGGGGCTGCTGGGGAAAAAGTTCTCCGGAGACTGTGCACGAGGGCACGCACACACCTAAGTGGAATGCATATGAGCAATCACTCAAAGGAGAATAAAGGGTTTTTTTGTCTTAGGCATGTATCACTGAAAGTTGTGCCTTCCTAGTAAAGACAGCATTATGCAGACTGTACATATAGTTCATAAAATGTCTAGAAAATGTAGGAATAGAAACCAAAATAACATCTGACGAAGTGGATTGCAGCCCATGAAAGCTTATGCCCACAGAAATGTGTTAGTCTTTAAGGTGCTACAGGACTCTAGTTGTTTTTGCTATATACAGACTAACACAGCTACCCCTCTGGAACAAAATAACTACCTTACAAATATGCTTCCAAACAAGAGAAGAATTTTCTGCTGCAAAACTCTGGGAACTAATCTGGACTGAGGGACCAGAGTTTTTTCCAGGAGGGAAAACTCTGAATTTATAAAGTTCTGTGTTAAAAAGTTTAACAATGTAGCACTGGAAGAATTTTAAGTTTATCATTTGGCAGCCAAAGAAAGAAGAAAAACAAAAACAAAAAACAACACAGAACAAGCAGATCTGTGTACTTTTGGAAAAACCTTTTCCTGCTTTAGCAATCCTCTAAATGCCCTTCTTCCATCCAGTCAATCCCATTTTTTCCCTTAAGATGCACCAGGCAGGGGTGTAATGGGGCTTGCCAGCACTGCCCTGGCCTAGAGAGAGGGGTAACGACACACTGCAGGCTGAAGGAAGTGACACCCCTCCACCTCTGCTGGACATGCTCACCCTGGAAGTCAGGTATAAAACGGAAGCAATCCAGCTCAGTCCGGAAAGGCTGCTGAAGAGGAAGAACACAGACCACCTGCTCTCTCCAGGGAGCTGCTGCTGACTTCAACCCCAGAGCTAAGCCACATTGAACCACAGGCAGCTTCCAAGTTGACGGACAAAGCTGAGGAAGGGACCGAGCCACCGGGAACAGCACCAGCTGAGGCCCCGGAGAATTGGGCACCGTCACCATGGGAAACAGGGTCGGGAGTAGCCGGCGGGATGGGGACAGTGCTATGGGGGAATACCGGAGAACCAGGCAGCATGTTTTGAGAGGATCCCTGCTGACTCGATGGCAAGTATCCCCACCACTGCCAGGCCCCTGCTGGGGCTCACCGAGGCAGCGAGGGCCCAAGCCCCCCACCCAGGGCACCGCACATCCCTAGATGGCGCTCTACTCCCCACCATGCCAATCGAGCACCTTATCCCACCAACATGGGCAACTCTGTTGACTCTGGCCCCTGGCCACGCTGACCTGCCAGAGGGCTGCTGTATTGACTCTGGACACCAGGCCACGGCCCTGAACAAAAAGGCCGCTTTGCTGACTCTGGCTGCTAGACCACGCTGCCCTAACTGACAGGGCGGCTTTACTGACCCAGGCCACTGGGCTGTGTTACCACACGGAATAGTCCGAGGGTGCCGATGAGACCCAACTGGTGGCTCCATGGCTTTTCCCTACCTTCTCAGCTCACGTGACAGGACGCATCAGCCCTGTGACAAGGGGCAAAAGGAAGCGAGCACATCCTCTCCGCACTGCTGAAAAATAGTGGTTACAATATCATTGCTCCACTTTGAGTGGTAGGTAGCTATGTCAGTGGGATTCCCTAAATAAGGCGGATCGCTGTGAACTGTTGTGATGATGTAATTGCTTCTAGGAAAGCTAACATGAAGATAAGATAGAGACAGATACAGAGCATAAGCAGGAGTTTAAAAGAGGACTCTGAGGACGTTAAGAATAAGATTAAGCTTCCAGGGCACTACCAGGAGAATCAAGAAGCACGTTTGCTCTTAAAAATCATTTATATGGTGGGATGAGGCAATCAATCCCCGTTTTTCCACGCTCAATGTCCTAGCAACAGCTGATGCATGTTTCCATGAGGCATTTAACTTCAAGCTCACGAAGGCATCACCCTGTAAGAAACCTCTTATACCAGGTATACTGGCAGATGGGGCGTTTACATCCTTTGTTTTATACCAGGTACCTCATTTGTACCATACGCTCGTGTATTTGTCAAACAAAAGGTTTTTCCAGAAAACAAGAGGTATGATGACTGAAGACTATCCTTTTCAGCTACCTCCCCTGAAAGTCCAAGTTACCCAGGCAGCATCCAGCTAGTAGCTAAGACTGGATTAGTAGACCCTCTTTCAGAAGATGCAAAGATGAATAGGATGCCATCATAATCAGGTCTTAGAACCAAGATGTGTTGTGCCACAAAAGAGTTTCTTGGGCTGGGTCTACACTGACAGCAGCAAATTCGCTGCTGTCACATCGATTGCTCTGGATCAACTGAGCGGTCTGAAGACCCACTCAGTCAATCCAGCAATTGACGCAGGAAAACCACCTGGGTAAGTGTAGTAGCGCTGTGTTGAAGTGAATGCTGTTCCCTTTGGCGCAGCGCAGTGTGGACGGCGCGCGGAGCAGACGTAGCAAAGTCGACAGGAGATATGCAAGTGATTTACGTCACTTGCGTATCTCCCGTCAACTGCTGCCAAATCTGGAAGGTAAGTGTAGACCGGGCCTTAGTTTTTGTCTGCACTAGCACTTTTGTCAATCAAGGGCGTGAAGAAAAAAATCCTGACCAACTAATTTCACTGACAAAAGCACCAAGCATTGACAGCGCTATGTTGGCAGGAGATGCTCTTCTGCTGACATAGCTACTGCTGCTCATTTGGGGTGGTTTAGTTATGCTGGTGAGAGAGCTCTCTCCCACCGGCATAGAGCGACTACACAGGAGACCTTACATTGGCGCAGCTACAGCGGTACAGCTGTGCCACTGTAAGATCTGCAGTGCAGAGATAGCCTTAGTGTGCCTCGGTCTTTAATTAATATATCAGGGCTTATTTAGTTCATCTTAGGCTTGCAGGGGCTTTTCGTTAATACTTGATTACTGTCCAGCAACAAGAGGACTGATGGTTTTTGGAGGCAGATATAAAAGCTTTGATATTGGATTTAGTGCCCTTCACCTAAGCTTTACTCTCTTAAGAATGTGCTGTTTCCAGCCATGCATCTAGAGTACACAAGCCTTTTTGAACATGGTTTTGAAATCGTTTGGACAACAACCTTTGCTAGGTCCCCTCTTCAGCTCTCTCAGCCTCCAAAGCAAATAACTCACTGGTCTGGCAACGTCTAGAGCCTGCTTTTGTATGACCCTTATCAAATTTTCCCTTTTTATAGTGGACCAACTAAGGATAAAGAGACTAATTCCTTTCCAAGCATGGGCTTCATTTTTCCAAGAACCTAAAATGCCCCACCCTCTGGCGAGCTTATCTGACAATTAAGAAAATGGTTTCAAGTTCCTGAAAGTTTTTTCCAAAGGCTACAAAAGGAGATCCCCAGAGGTGTCTCGGTACCACATAAAGCACCAAAATGGTATCTTCGCTAGGAAAAAAAGGTGCCTTGGCTCAAGTTAGTTAATACAAACTAAAGTCTTAAGTTTAGACAAGGCAGTTTGTAGTTTCCACACAAATTATCAGATTGATTAAGATTATGGAGAAGCCTAGCATTTACTTCAGCCTGTTAACTCATGTGAAGTACACACTGCTTTGTCTTCACTAGGCTTTTACCTCACTATTTTGTTCATGTTAAGAACCCACCCTTGTTCCTAGTGAAGACAAGGCCAAAGAACATAGGAAACTGGGCTTTGTTTTGTGCCCAACCACATCTAAGGAAGTGCCCACACAGTAAGTTATTTTGCCTAAGTAACAGAGCTCAAACCTCTAGTTGCATTATTAGTGCTATTGGGCGTGCTGGTGTGTTGCTCTTTGGGGGGCTGGGCGGAGGGGAGATAAGGGGATTTCCTAGCACTGAGTTTTCAGGTTGCGACCCTAAGAGCAGTCAGCTCCCTGCTTACACATCAGCAGTGGGGGTCACCACTCTTCGGGCTGTTGGGTGTGTGGGTGGATTGCAGTTTGCTGGTTCTCCTGACCTCCACCTCCCTTATAAAGAGAGGTCAGACTCAGTTCGGTGACCAGGGTGGTCAGCCAGGTTTATTGCCAACGAGACACAGTCAAGTGCCCTGGCTCAACGCTTACAGGTTCGCTAATACATGTGTATCAGCTCAACCAACAGAACAGAACAGAACGCTGTCCCATAGGCCAATACAAAGTTGCCCCATCTATGACTTCTGCTTTTATACATTGAAACAAACACTTCAGATGTTGTTAGTTGCCACCCTTGCACCTTGTACCTACTAGTTCGAACAAGTCATCCCACACCTTATCTTTAGAGCCCTGCAAATCTGCAGATATCTGCTCCATAACTGCAGATGTGGATATCCATGGATCTTTTTTTTTTTTTTTGGGCAGATAGTGGATTGGATGCGGATCTCAAAGGTTATGAGCTGCAGACAGCTGCTTCCCAGTCTTTAAGACTGCTTCCTCTCTTCTGAGATAGGGGTGGGGGCTGGCTGCTGATCAGCTGTTCCCTGGGGCTCCCTTGAGGGCCGCCAATAAGCTGTTGGGCAGCTGCCTCAAAGGGCTGGCCTCTGAACAGCTGATCAGCAGGGGAGGCTGTAGTGGAGCTGGCCCCCACACAGCTGACTGGGGCCCCAGAGCTGCGGGTGTGAATGAGCTAGACTGCAGAAGGCGGCCAGAGGCAAGTTGATTGGGGAGGAGGCAGATCTGCATTTCTGTATTGATGCAGGCTCTACTTATCTTTACAAGATGTTGGTGTGTTCCTGTCCCATCCTCTCCAGTCAAGAATGTGCTTAAGTGGTTAGCTGATGTCAGAATAGTAACATTAAGGGAAGGCCTACTTTGGTTCACATTCTTAGCCATGCCCAGGGCTCCTGTAAGGCCTACAAGCGACACTGAAAAGTTACATCAGCATAGCTACACCAGCCACACCGCAAATCAATGCAGCCATGCTGACATAGCTATAGCTACTCTGAAAAGTTATTTCAACAGAAGAGGGATTTCATTGACACAGCAATCTTTATTCAAAAAGGTGATGTTCTTACACCAACAGAAAAACCCCTTTTGTCACCAGAGCCTGCATTTATATTACAGCACTGTGCTGGCATAGCATAGTCACCATAGTGTAGACATAACTGATCCTTAACTACTCAGGTATATATTTTTGTTTAATGCCCTGAAGACGGCCCAGACTCTGTAAGAGACTTATTTTGCCCTTGCACGATTGATTTTTTGGATCAGGTGATTTCCATATTCTGTTTCACTTGTGACTGACTGCTCAGTTTAACAGCCAACAAGCTACTGGGGCCTCACAAAGTCCCTGTACTCGAAAAGGCCTGCCTGAGATGAAAGCTCGAGTGATATGCGGCACGATTCAAAAGCTCCAAATGGAGGAATCTTTTCAATCAATTGGGACAGGTCTAGTTTGAGAAATTTATGAATGAGGGAAAGTTGCAACTTTAACTTTTGCTTCTAGGAAAGCATGTATAAACAGAACAGCGGTTGAGTTTCCTTGCAGGTTTTATTTTAACTTGCAATAAAAAAAGTGAAGAACTGCATCTTGAATAATCCCAGAATGCTCTAATAATTCTCCTGAAAAAGACAGATATTTTCTGTAGCTTTTGAGAATAGGATGAGCAACGCTTTTTCTTCACATTAAATTCAACTTAGGCTTTATCACAAAATTAAGTTAGTAAAAGTAGTAGATGAAATAGGGTTTATTAAATATTTAAAGCTTACATTTGCTCACATTGTAGCATCCTGCCATATACCATTAACTTTCAAAAGAAGTTGCATCACAGCTTCTGGGGGTGGTTTGTGAAAAAGGTTTCTTTCTACTTCCAGCAAGAGAAACTTGCTATTTACTACTGGAAATCAGGATTTCAAAGTATGAAACTTTAATTAGAGTAACCAACGTTATTTTTAAAAGGGACTTGAATATTGAAGAAAGCATTTCACCAGGAGCCAAACTTCTCACATGATTTTCCTAAGTGTTTGGTAATTACAGTAGAACCTTCTTAATTCTTACTAATGATGGACAGTCCAACAGGCCAATTATTTATTAACTAATTTCACAAATTAGTAAGAAAACAAACAGTTTTTAAAAAGCAATAATGCTTCAAAAATGCTTCATAGTATTGGAGATGTATTGTAGTCAATTTTGTAAAGTAACAGACTCCTAATGCTCCAAAAGCTCATGAGATAGTGAGGGTCCAATGTATCAAACTCCATTCCCCATTTGACACTGCAGTTAACTAATTTTAACTTTGACATGATCACTTTGCTGTCAAAAGATTATTAAATCTCTGCACATAAAAGCAGGCGTTACACTATTTTACAAAAAAGCCTGAAGTTCAACCCAAGAACACACAGTACCAAATTTCAAGTGTCTACCATGAACTACTGAAGTGTTTAAAATAAGTTCTCTTTTTCTTTTAATTAATAATTGCACATGTATTTTATTCTACTTCTGTCATCCAAAAAATCTGTATGTAAACTGCTGGCAGTTCTGGTCGCCTCATCTCAAAAAAGATGCATAAGAACTTGAAAATGTACAGAAAAGGGCAACAAAAGTGAGGAGTACGGAACAGCTTCTATGAGGAAAGATTAAAAAGACTGGGACTGTTCGTCTTAGAAAAGAGACAACGGGGGGGGGGATTTGACAGAGGTCTATAAAAATCACAAATGGCATGGAGAAAGTGAACAGGGAAGTATTATTTACCCCTTTATATTAAACAAGGCCCAGCATGAAAGCTGATTAAATTAATAGGCAACACATTTAAAACAAACATAAGGAGGTATTTCTTTACACAACCCAGAGTGAAGCTGTGGAACTCACTGCCAGGGGACGTTGTGAAGGTCAAAACTATAACTATAGGCTCATGCACAATAGCCAAGATGATTAGGGATGAAACCCCATATTCTGGGAGTCTCTAAACTTCTGACTGCCAGAAGCTGAAACTGGCAACAGGGGATAGATCACTTGATAAATGGCCCGCCTCTGTTCGTTCGCTATGAGGTATCTGGTACTGGCTAGATGTCCATTGAGCTCACTCAATATGGCTGATCTTATGAAATCAATTGGACTCAGTGCTGCCAACTGTACACAACTAATCTAACTTTTCTTTATTTCACCAGTTGACTAACCTCTTTCACTTACAATGATCTTCGGTGATACCGACATCAGTAACAGGTCCAACATTTTCAGAAATAAGTGACTAAATCCATGGTGTCCCTTTCTCAGGATGGCTATATATGCATAAACCCTATTTGTGACCCTTCAGGCAGATGAAGAAATTAAAGTATTTGCAATGTCATTGCATGGACTACTACGTGCTTTAGCTTTAGGCCACACTTGAAGATTCCCCAGAAACTTCTGCTGGTTGAGGATATGTTGTCATCTGAGTTAGTGGCGTGTTTTGGATAGGCCGTATAGAAAAGGAAAAGTTGCAAGACGATAAAAAAAAACCCACGCTTGGCTATTGCTGAGCCCTGATAATCCGGGAGCAGCCATTAATTGAATAGGACCACTAAACTGTAAAGGCTGTTAGCAACTGGCACACCTACCCACACATTCCAGGAATCAGATCTCACTCTCACCATCTCTGCTGGTTATTTCCTCTACTCCATCTCCGCTCACCTTCAAGTAAGATACACCTTCAGCTAAATACTGGGAAAGTAGAGACCACATCACTTGGGTCTGATGAAAGAGCTAATCAATAGAACACTCAGCTCTGTGTCAGAACAATGCATTTTCACAATCTCCTCGATGAATAGGAGGTGTGACAGAATAAGGCAGAAAAACTGGACCAGGACTCCCAAGATCTGCATTCAGTCCTTCGCTCTGGCACAAACTTCCTTAATCTTTGTGCCTCAGTTCTATCTGAGAGCAGATACTACTAGTAGTCTATCTTACTACGGTGTCATGAGGATAAATTCACTAATATGGGAAAGGTGCTCAGACACTATGAAGACAGCGGGCATAAGAAGGAAATCCTGGCGAGTTCCGGAAGGTGGTAATATCACATAGGAGAAAACAAAATGAAAAACAGTCACCAGCTACTGGTCCCTAGGTGATGCACTAAAAACACTACCATAAAAGACTGATATCGTGGGGCTTTTTTTTTTTTTTAAGCCAATATGAGAGATGCCCTTTGAATCAGGTGTTAGTTTTGGGAAACTCTTATAATTCCAGATAAGGCAAGAAACTTTGCACTAAATTTCGCCAAGATGTTAGAGACAGGACTATCATTGGCAAGACTGCCAGTATCAAGAGGTGGCTTCTCAGGCATTGACGTAAGTGTTGTGATGTGTTACCCTCCCGAATGGAGGAGTTAGAATTCTGGTAAGAATAATATAAAACATATCCCCATCGTAACTTTACCAGCCAGCAGGGACATAGATCCAAGCTGTAGGTCACAGCCTAAAGCTCCCCACCATCTTTAGGTGTCATGTTTGTCCAACTACCTTCCTAGAAACAGGAAATCCAGATGGATCTGCCCGTCGTAGAGCCAGCCAGTCACTGCAAACCTAATCAATCTTGTTGAACATTGGATTGCTTTCAAACAAAAGCAGACCAGTGTCACCATGCCGTCCCAGAAGATTTCAAGCTGATTGGGCTTTCCTAGAAGCTATGGTGGAGAAGAAAATCTTCACTATTATATTGAAGGCACATGATTTCAAATAGTTCTTTATAGATAATCAGTCCAATTCAGTGCTCAATTTTTGCTCTGACCTCTTTACTTTACATTCATCTGCTGCAGGCCATCTGTACACCATGGCGACTGTTGAGGATGGTGCTAAGGAAGATATTTACAAACGACTATATCTTTTACCCTCTAAAGTGGATAGCTAAAGAGTCCTACAGAGTGGTCCACAAAGTGCCTTGTAGTCTATATCAGAACATGCTATTCATTTCTGAGAGCAGACAAATAAAATCGGTCCCACACATCTGCAGAGCAAAGGGTGTGCACAAACTTATCTGGCTCATGTACGACAAGACCACTAAAGTAATCTTCATCATGACAGTTGCCAATCCCAACACCAAAATAAGCTTGGCAAATATTGTCATCTGTCTCTCTTGATACAAAGACAACCTAGTACATGATGACATAAAGACAACCATTATGATTATGGCAGCCACTGGATCTTGAGTCAATATAGCAGGGTCACCATTTCCCTGGAGGCTGAAGTAACTCTGGGAAATAAACCTAGACGACCAAAACCAAGTAATCAGTAAGGACTCAAATGTATGATGGTGGCCCTTTCAGAATCTGTCTTCTCATTTGAATCACATCCTGAACTCATAGGAGGTGCACACGCAGTCAGTTTTGAAATGGGAGGCTCTCTCTGTCCTAGGCATTGCAACCAACACAGCCGCCTTCCATGAGCTCAGACTGGACAGAGTCGTCCCCTAGAGGCTGTATCATCCATATCGGCCTTGTAATGCGTGTCATGTAAAACAACAGCGTGCTAACTTAGGCTAATAGCCAGTAATCTCTCCCTACATACCACGAGCCACAGGGCATGGTGCCTATCATTCAATGCTCCAGAGATGAGACTGAACGAGACTGACATTAAACTCCAAACAAACGGTCAACCCCTGTGAAATAATGGGGTGTATAAATCACAGCAAGAACCAAGAGTCACAAACCCCTACAGCTGATCACCCTCAGTACCCTACCCTCCGTAAACCTAATCTATAGCAGCGATGCTCAGCATTCTCTGAAGCCAGATGTGCAAAGTTACGACAGCTGGGAGCCACATCACATCCCCTCACTGAGCCAAATACGATCAGGGGAGTGGGCAGATGTGACAGAGTAAGAGGCCCCTAATGGAGCCAAAAGCAAGGGAACAGTAAGAGCTAGGCCAAGGCGAGTCAGAGAGATGAGCTAAGAGGACAAGAGTTGGAAGCCAGGACTGATCCTTGGTCCCTTGCCACTCCCTGCTTTGAACATCACTCCTGTCATATTCTCTTCATTAATCCATTGTTCCTGGAACTGATAGCACCACAACGGCCGCTGGGCGCCAATGGAAATGGGGCATTCTGGGATGCAGGGCGCAGATACAGAACAAACCCACTTGGACCATGCCTCCGCACCTCACACCCAGGAGTAAGGAAGCTCCACAGCACAGCTTTCATGCAGGAACCAGTTAAGGATGAATCCACACCAGGCCACCTTTTCAGAGTTTATGTTCCCTAAAATTCAACCCCTGACGCCTGTGGCCTCTTCTTTCTCCTCCCATGAGTTAAGACTGACACAGTGGGACAGAG